>KK118754.1:158954-170503 GCA_000611955.2 Stegodyphus mimosarum | reverse complement strand
ATATATAATTCCATGTTTTCTAACACCATTTCATGATCATCTCACAAACGCTAGCTTGTCTCCTTGGCTTAAAATTTAGTGTAATTGGTTAAATATATACATATATAATTTCTTCGATCTTTAATCTCAAATTTTCTGCATTTACTTGTTTTCAATTTTATTTTCTTTGAACTAAAACAAAAATCACAATATTTCTGCAACTCATTATTATTGGTACAGCGTTGTGTTTTGTATTATCATTACCTCATGTAAGCTGTTAGGTAGATTACGGTTATTAACATCGTCGTTAATGTATTAATTTGCATAAGCTATTTATACCTCATATAAGCTGCATTATTTTCATCATCACAATTACTTTATTACCGTATATGCATTGTTTCTATGAGTCCGCATTAACGGACAAATCATTTTACTAACGTTATAAAGTATGATTTGATTTGGTTTGGTTTATGTGATTGCAGCAAACCCTCGAGGGCTATCTGCCTAATAGAAGGGATGTCTTCGTGGAAGACTTTATAAGGGAAACTGGCTTGTAAACATGTTACACATGGCAATCACGAAAACGCCCATGCAGGCAAACCGTTCGCGAATTGGAATCCCAGATCGAACTACCAGTGTTTAGCGATTTTACTGCTCGGTCATTGGTGGAGCTCCGTTCTCAAGAATGCATCTTCTGTGTAGCCATGTGGATTCCTGTATTGTTTTTTGCAGGGGGAATATATGATGGCGATAAATTACCTTAAGAATTTTGAAAGAACTAAAACTCGTAGATTTAATCAGTATGTTATAAAATTCCTACACCTTTAATGCGATTACTATGGGCTAAATTATGCTTAATTATGGTGAGTCAGTGTAGGGCATAATGGAATTTAGAAAGAATCAGTGAAAGTATGTGCACCTACCCTCAAATCTAAAGGAACTCCGAAATGAAATGAAATGAAATGATGAATATCCTTTGGTAAATTCAAAAAAGAGGAACATTTATGAAGAACGCATCCAGAAGCAGAAACTGCAAATCCAAAAGCAATGGGAAAACTTTACATGGTAAAGTCTCCAACTAAAAACGGAGAGCAGTAAAATAACTGACAAAAGCAGGCATGCGTTCAAAGTTTTAATGAGCAGTTAGACTAATGCTAAATTTTAAACAAAAGGCAGCCAATTTTACTGTGAGTTATAATGCAGAGTCAAAATCCGTTGAGAAAATTCTACAGTTAAACGTTTATTCATATCTAGGTTAAAGTCACCTTCAAAAGTTAAAATCAAACCGCATTTAGGCTCTCTCTTACGATGATTAATGAACGCATTTTTATGCCCATGTTTTAGTCATTACAGTCTAAACTTAGTGATTGGTTAAAGAACAAAGGATTTACTAAGGATACGACTGGGATGAGAGCAAACGGTTTAGCGGTAAGAATTAATTTTTCTTTGAAATGTGAGGAATTAGTTTGCAGCTTGCGCAGACATGAGATAAACAAACATTGGGTATATTTATCCCAAGCAAAATTGAAAAAAAAATGATACACCGACTTTTTTTTCATATTTCGATTTATGATTCAAATTACAGTACAGCGCCATATTTTGTAAAAATCGCACGAGTAGATTTAAAAAAAAATGTCTCTCAAATTTTAGCTCCTGAGTGTTAATTGAACTTCGTTTAAATTTAATAACCTCTTTTTTAAATTAAAATTTCTTGATTCTTTCTTCCACATTTCAAAATTAAGGTTCGCTTCAAATAAAATTCGCATATATTTTTTGATTTATTATTTAAATTTATATATTTTAATAATTTTCATAATTTTTTCGAAAAAATATTTTGAAGTTAAACCTGTCAAAAGCCTACAAAATTTTATCACTTTAATGTAGTTGTATTTCTAGGCAAACGTGCAAAAAAATAGAGTTTTTATTCAAAAGTTTCGAAGAAATACGTGAATTTATACATTGCCGACTTTGAAATTTGGAATATTTGTTATAAGCGTTAATAACACAAAATGTGGTTAACGCTCTTTATTAAAATTATTTTAAAGAACGAACGATACACCTTTGTCAGGGAGAGAAAAATGGGTTATCATAAATTAAGAATTTCGCCAAGTAAATTATTCTTGGCGCAAGCTAAAAAACGCGCCAAGATAAATTTAAAATTTTCTCGAAAAGTGACTTATGAAATTTTACAAAATCTAATATTTAGGCATAATTTGAGTCGTAGAATCGAAAAATGGGGGGGGGGAAACCGCCATGTCATTTCAGAAAAATTCCAATTTTGTGTCAAAATACCTATGTTAGAACAATGCTATATACAAGTTTAATATATACCTTAAGTTGCTCTTTCGAGACATAAAAACGCAAATTAAATTTCTTCAATTGGCGTAGTAGAGCGGAAGATATAGATCTGTCACTTTTTTTTGTGTGTGTGTGCTCGCAGTGTTTATTTAAGCTTCCTATTGAGCAATGCTTCTATCATTTGAAAATTTCATTTATATAAAAAATTAGAAAAGTATAGTTTTTTAAATACTCAAATAAAAAATCACTGAAATTTTTTTTGGTCAAGAAGAAAATGACATTAAAATATGTTTGAAATCTTAACTTTAGATGCTTTTGAAAAGATATCCCAAACTGCGTCTTTTTGGTTTGTGAAATGCGGCTAGCGTCATTATGCAGTTTCATGTTTGAAATTATTAGAGCCTCATTCATATATAACCTAATATGCGATACATTTTTAATAATAATTCTTGACTCAATATTGCAATTATGATATTTTAAAAAGAATTTAATTGATCTTTAAAGCACTTTAAAGAACTGAAACAATTTTTGCTGCTTATAAGGGCAGTAGAAAAACAAATACATCCTTAACAAGCTATATCAATAATCTATCTAAAGTCTAAACATAAAATAAAATATGAACAATTGCAGATTGTATTGGGCAAAATTAAACTTATCTTATGCTCCGAACTATATTAATGAAATAACTGTAATTTATACTACATGTTCTCTTAATATGTAGTATAAATATGTAGTCCCAACGTTCACTGTACATAAAATATTTTATATTCAAGCAAGCTGACAGTTTTAATCTATAGACTACAGTTTCTTAAGAATTCTCCCAGACCGGTCACGTTTGATACTACCTTTCTAGAAAAGAGCTCGTAATTAAATTTCCGAAAATTTTCAAGTGTTATTTTTTTTAATTATGTGGTTGTTTTAAGGAATCTCGTGTCTTTTTTCAGTTTCACTATATTGTTAGTAAAATCAGCTAACATTAAAATAAATTTCGATGATTAAAAAAAGAAATTGCTTAGTTTAATCTGTAGAAGTAGTTGTCGTAGAAAAGTTTAAAATTTGCTTATCGTAAGAACATACTTTCTTGAATGTAGAGCGAGAGAAGCTGTTTGTATTTATAAATAAACAAATTACTTTAAAAATGTGAATTTATTAAGAAAAATTCAATTCTTTTAAGTTTGAAGCCTGTTTACTGCATTCAAAACGACATAATTATTTAATTGCTGCTTTGGAAGTCAAACAAGAGGTTTAATAGGTATTTTGAGGTTATCCCGTCGACCTGTACAAGTGCGCAAAACATTTGGCGCCATCATAATGAAAAGCAATCTCCAAAATAAACATTCTAAACACATTAGGCTTAATAATAAAAATAAAAATATAAAAAAGAAATCTGAAAGGTTTCAGATTTTAAATTATGTCCAAAGGGGCGTTTTTTTAACATTTTGTGTGTTACCTCCATTTATTAAATATCATGTTCTTCGCACTTAAACCGTAAAATTCAAATAAAGAACAATATCTTAAAATAATTTTAAACTGAGCATATCTGTAGAATTTCCTATACACAGTCTCACGCGCTGCAGATAAAAATGTTTTTTTTTCTGTACAATGTTGCCATTGCCCGCTTTGAAATCCTTGAGTTTGTTAATCAAAAATTCGTTAAAGATTAACAAAATACGAAATCAATAATAAAACAAATTCCAAATTTCAAATTTGGGCTCCCAGATGCCCATATTCGCAGCGGGATTACGATTCAAAATTGGATGGCTTTAGGTACCACCGTTTTATCACAATGCTAGAAATGTACATACATTTATTCACATTTGTTTATGATCACGTTGTAGAAGGCTATGAATGCACATTTCCCTCATATAATTGTTCCAGTCAACAACTGAATTTCGTGTTAAATCGAGCTGTTTTTCTCCCCATTCAGTAGATATTAAATCTTGCGACCAGCACTAAAACCAACGGCCAGTCAGAAACGGAAGTTTTGAGCCCTCCAGCCGCGTGCCTTTTCGAATAGCTACTCGTTTATCGCACCCCTTTATATTGCACCACCGTCGATTATTAGCTGTGATATACAGCGCCATATGTAGCCATTAACGTACATTATCTTAGAAGAAATGATCCCATACTCTTGAAAATACGCCACCGCACTCTCTTCGGTGCTAGGCAAATCTCAAATTCGAATCATTTCGCAGCACACTTAAGAAAAGCAGCATATTTCAACACGCTAAAGAAGCCTAACTCGTGTAGTCAAAGATCACACAGTTATTTGCGGTTATTGTCGCAGAAGCTACCTTTTAGCGATAATATCGCGTTTGGCGAAAATGGTCGACGGGATAATCCCACAGTACGAAAATGGTCGACGAAATAATCCCAAAGTAGCGTTTAGTATAATATGGAGTTTATATGTTGATATAAAGATAAAACTTTACTATAGATCGAAATGACCAGCGGATGTGTAAGATTTGCTTGGGCTGATTTGTAGTCCTTTTAGGATAACTAGGCCAAAGGTACATTTTGTTGTCTTTCTCACTCTCAAACGTTAGCTACATGCTATGGATTACACTTTTTCGCCGCCAAAATCGGATAGTGTTTAGTGACTCTGACTACCGTGCCAAAAGACTCGCGTGCGAAACCCGGAGAAGGCATGGATGTTTGTAAATGTATACTGTTTTGTACGTTGAGGGTAGATGAACACTTCTTGACAGGTTGGCGATAGGGTAAGAGGAAAGGGAGGGAGGGAATTTCGCAAATTGTACTGTCACCTGTGGGGTCACAAGGGCCTTATACCATTCGTGAACTTGCTTCGATATCAGACGAGCGAGATTAGTCACAACACACTTTTCCAAAAATCCGTGAAGGAAACTAGCAGCTACTTCAGGCTGATGATGTATGTTTCTATTGGTATATGACCGGGAGTTTTAGGTAAACAATCAAGCAGTTTTCATTATTCCTTCCTGACTTGTAACCAAGAAAGGTTAGCGACATGTTATTTATAATAACTTCATCATTCGAGAGCAAAAATTACTGACATATATACTTAAAACATGTAATTAATACAGATGAAGGAAACATTTTAATCCACTGTTCAACATTTTTTTACAGATCATTCTCTGTTCAGGCAACAATTTTTTTAGCTTGTTTTTAACTTCCTTGTACGAAGTAAAAGAAGTACTGTAACCTCGAAAAATTCCGGGTATCATATTTCAACGAAAATATCCATTTTCCCCGCTGTCGAATGCAATTTAACGATATTTTTGCCTGACATCTGTACGTAAGGACAGAATTAAGGATACTTTTTTCCCCAAACGAATTATAAATCTGATTTAAAATAAATTCAGAAGGGATTTTTACATCGCGACGGTACGTACGCACGTATGTATCAATGTATCTCGCATAATTCAAAAACGAGTAGCCTCAAAACATTGACACTTTGTATATAGGACTGCTATAATATGTAGTTGTGCACTTCCCTTTTTGATTGCAATCGCCCATATGAAATCCAAATATATATATATATATATTTATACACCCATTATGTTACTCGGCTTCTCTGAAGAACTATTGCTTTCGTTTTGCGATTTTGTGTCGGAAACGCTAAATCTCGGTTCACTTTTCAAACTGTTGCCATCAAATATTACAGCCATGTATTATATTTAAAGAAATTAATTAATGCAGAATGTGCATAAATGTATGTCATCCGATTTTAAATGACGGAATCCTGCTGCCGTGAGCTGTTTTTTTTTATTCTTACATGTAGATAAATTGCGCATTTTTTGCTTTAAAATGATTGAATTATGTTGTTTTTATCTTCGATTAAGGTTTTTATGTAATTAGTTAATCTGCACGCAATAGTTGTATAATTATCAACAATTTAAAAGTTGTTTATGTAGCTGCTAAGCCTATTTTTTTTACCACAACAACCATATTTGTTTAAATTTAAACTTAATAGAAAAATGAATTCAGGTTCTGCACCTTCAGTGTCCTTTTGCCGAGTGAAACGAAAATTAAACTCATTTTTGTGCATCGAAAAATCTGCCTTGTTTGCCTGCTGGCCGAAATGCTTGTTTTTACTTAGAAACTCTAATTTTAATCGTAATTTTTTTTTATTCTTTTAACTGTATTTGGTGTTTTATTTTTTTTCTATATTTTTCGATTTTTAATAAACATATTTTGAAGTTTTATGTATTTTGTCCTTGTCATGAACTGAGAACAGAATTAATTGAATGAGAAATATATCTCTAACAAAATTCGAGGAAATAAATATTGTCGCCAGTCTGTCTCGGAAGGAGGAGGATGTTTACGAGTAGCGCATGCGCATTATGTTTCGTTGCGCTGAATGGGCTGTGAAACCTCTTCTTTTATTTCTTTATTTCTGTTATATATTATTTTAGATTTATTATAGTATTTGAATAGAATATGTAGCAACGATTAGATAATTCTCCAGATGATATAATTTTTGTGCATTCGGAGTTATAAAATGAATGAGATGTAACGCTGATAGGTGAATCTAGCGCCAGAGTGTCACTATGGTAAACAAATATAATGAATTTTAAAGAGTGCTTTTATTCTGTTGTAGATAATGCGCTATCGAGGATGTAGATTTAATTCAATTTAATGAGTTTATATTAAATGCAGGAAAAAATACGCATAATTTTATATTCCGTACAGGAACGTCATGTGGTATATACATCAGATTTTGTCCTGTAGAGATAAACAAGCCGCTGCCACATTCTTTCTAGTATGGGTAAATTGATTCTTTTGAAAATGATAATTTAGTTAAATTTTAAAAGCTGGTATGCGCTGCATATTCGCTCGTTTCCCAAATAAAGATAACATTACGCCTACTACACATACTTCATAATATTACCGCAGAAATGTACACATAAAAAATTTCTATCTTGGGAACTTGAATTTTGGGCAAAATTAAGCCTTAATTTAAAGCAATACTAATTTGCATTTTGGCAAAATTAAGCTTCAATTTAAAGCAATACTTATTAGTTTTTCCGCAATATTAAGCCATATATATTACAACAATACCGTATATTCCAAACGTATCTGACAAATGTCTCTTTGCCAAGTGGTAAAAATCTTAAAATCATGTTTCCTAAAATTATGTATTTTTCCCAAAACTATAAAAGTTTTCCTTTCAGAAATAAATTTTAAAATTTATACTGATACCTTTTTTCTTACATCAAAATTTTGGAGTTTAAATTTGAAAACCTAATCTATTTTAATCTTAGAATTTCACCGAAGTATTTCGTAGAACTTGAAGATACGATCTCTGAACATTGGAAGTACTTCAATTATAAAAAAGCAATTTTATCTCAAATACATCTTTCTCCTATTCAAAAAAATAATAATAATTTCATTGCACACAGAGTACATACAGCAAACAGTATCTTGTATTCTGAAACAAAATGTTTCAGAATCCCTTCTCATATGAAATTGAAATTTCAGTAGTAACACAAATGCCGCAGATACATATCTCTATATTTTTACATTTCTTTCTGATAGATTTTCGTATTTTATGTCATATTTTCCTGAAGCTCAAGTACGACGACATAGATATTTATATGGTGATGTTATGTATCAAAGAAAACGATAATCTGGTATTCATGAAAATGCTCCAGTTTTCTGGGCCCAGTCGTATTATCCAGAGAGGAAAAATGTGGAGCCCAGGAATTGTTTTGCCAAGATAAATAAAATGAAATTGATGTTGCTCATAAATTGCAAAGTACGAAAGACACTGAATGAAACGTACATTTGTAAGCACAGAATACTACATGAAGAAATTTAAAATGTAAATCTTACAGCTTGCTTCATCTTGCGTGGTTTCATACGATTCGCATTAAAAAATTGAAAACCCCAATAATTTTGCAATCGATTCATAACATTTTGAATCGATTAATTACTTTTTGTCATCTTTGTTTTGAATTTTTAGCAAATATACTACCCCTAAGAGTGATAAACATGGATTTTTATTCTATGCCGAAATTTTTCAGAATGTTTAGACAATATGTAGAGACAAATGCTGTTTTTACAAAAAAAATAAACTTTAAATTTAAAGTAGCTGAAATTCGTTTAATGGGATTTAATTAAATGTAGAATACATATCGAAACTCAAATTAATGATTCAACAATACTAGACACAAAGAAGATGTTTTCTCACTTGATTTATCTCCCTTAATTTATCTTGATATCACCTTTTCTATCTTGATTTAGCTTTTATTTATCTCAACTGTTTTATACATTAGTAAGAATTTTTTAAATAAGCATTTCAGTAAAAAAGTCTGATGTGTACACCACATGACTTCCTTGTACGGAATATTAAATTATACGCAAATTTTCTGCATTTCATTTAAACATGCTGAATTAACAATGAACGAATTTTGAATTAAATCTACTTTGTCGATAGCGCATAAACCACAATAGAATAAATGTAGTCTTTAAATTTCACTATATTTATTTACCATAACCACACTTCGGCGCTAGGTTCGCTTAACAACGTTACACCTTATTCATTTTATAACGTAGAGTGAGTAAAAATTATAGCAGCTCAAGAATTACCACAAGTTCTATTCAAATACTATAATAAATCTAAAACAATGTATAAAATAAATTAAACAAATGGAAAAAGAAGCAGTTTTTCACAGACGATTCAGCTCCGCTTAGCTAATGTGCATGCAGTACTAATTCAGGTCTCACTTCGCGGTAAGGCAAAAATACATAAAAATTCGAAACCTAAAAAAGAAAAACCTAAAACAATTTTAAAAAAATTTTAAGATCAAAATTACAGTTTGTACACAAACCCAGCTAATAACTTAAATGAAATTAGAGAAAAAATCAAGCATAATTTAATTCGTAATAATAAAAGAAGCTGTTTCTTTGTTGTTGCGAAGCTTAGTTTATCTAGATTGGCAACAATTCCACTATTCCGCTAGGTTTCAAATGTAAACAAATAGGGCCACTATCATAACCAAAAATTAGGCTTAGTCGTACTCAAAAAACATTTAAATTATTGATATTTCCACAATTATTGCCTGCAGGTTAACTAAGGGAATAAAAATCTTAACCGAAAAATAAGACCAACATAATTCAATTATTTTTAAAGCAAAAAATACACAATTTACCAACATATAAGAATAAAGAAACTGATCTCAATGAGGCGAGTATCAGAGTAGATATACATACACTCACTTCCAAAAGTTAAGCAAGAAGATGTAAAATGCAAAAAAAAATCAACAAATACTGCTTTAATTGACACAAACTTCGGCAGGAAAATAGCATATAATAGCATATATATTTAAGCATAAAACGAAATCGATAATTATATACAGAAATGAAAACAATATTAAATTTTTGTAAGTTATCAGATAATGACATTCTGGAGACTTAAACAGAATTATGTATAAAGTGAAAATAAGCAGCATAAAATGAAAAAGGGACATTAATAAGGTATATGATCCCCCTTATGTGTATACAAAGTTTACACCTTGTGACCATGCTTTCAAATAGGTGGTCAACCAGCGCAGAATTAAGCAATCGCCATTCTTCTTATAGAGCAGTTTACAGCTCAATAAGAGTGGCTGGAGGTGGGAAACCTGAAGATACAGCACGGCCGAGAGCATCCCAAAGATTGTCAATGTGATTAAAGTGGGGCGAATATGCTGGCCACGCCATACGCGCAAACCCTCCACTCTCCAGGTAGTCATCGATGATGTCAGCTCTACGGGGACGTGCGTTATCGTCCATTAAAACAAAAGTAGGACCAACTGCTGTAGCGTACGATCTCACAATGGGTTCTAGGACTTCATCTCGATACCGGACAGCCGTCAAAGAACCACGTTTAAAGATGTGCAGGTCGGTGCGGTATCCTAATGAAATCCCTGCCCTCACCATAATGTTTCCACCTCGGAATGCTTAATGTTCGGTGATGTTTTGGGATTGATTGCGTGTTCGTTGTTCACGCCAAGTCCTTACACGCTTGTCATCTGGCTCCAGAGCAAATCTTGAGGCATCAGTAAACATGACATCGCCCCATTCAGACACATTCCAATTGACATGTTCCCGGCACCACTGTAATCGTGCCCCTCTTGATTGGACGGATAGAGGAACACAAAATCGAGGTACCCGGGCGTACAATTCACTCATATGTAATCTTCGGCGCACAGTAGCTGCAGATATCGCCTTATCAATGGATGCTGTAACCATAGATGTCACACGTGTGGAGGTCACTCTGAGATTCTGCTTGGCTACAATAACAATATATCGATCTTCCGCGGTTGTTGTAACCCTCGGTCGAACGGCTACGGGCCTTCGGGCAACTGTCGGTGTGCTTTGGAATTGTTTCCATGAACGTGAAATTCCAGAAAGTAAGCAAATGATTCTGATATCCTCCATGACTACCTGGAGAGTGAAGATATTGCGCGTATGGCGTGGCCAGCATATTCGCCCGACTTTAATCCCACTAAAAATTTTTGGGATGCTCTCGGCCGTGCTGTATCTTCACGTTTCCCACCTCCAGCCACTCTTATTGAGCTGGAAACTGTTCTGCAAGAAGGATGGCAATTGCTTAATTCTGCGGTGTTGACTATCTAATTGAAAGCATGGTCACAAGGTGTAAACTTTGTATACAGATGAGGGGGGATCACATAACCTATTAATGTCCTTTTTTTCATTTTATGCTGTTTATTTTTAATTTATACATAATTCTGTTTAAGTCTCCAGTATGTCATTATCTGGTAACTTACAGAAATTTAATATTGTTTTCATTTCTGTATATAATTATTGATTTTGCTTTATGCATAAATATATATGCTAATTTTATGCCGAATTTTGTGCCAATGAAAGCAGTATTTGTTGATTTTGTTGCATTTTACATCTTCCTGCTTAACGTTTGGAAGTGAGTGTATAACTACTTGAACATGACTTTTTTTAATTATTATCTGGAATAGTACTGGAAAGAAGGAAAATGCTTAAAACATGTACAGTTGCATAGCATAAAATTAACGATTATTCACGGAAATAAAAATATAGATCAGACTCTTTCTTTCCTTCAGATGTTCGCAACTACACTCACGTTTGTGAAAATTGCAACACCATGAAGGACTTACGCGAGTGAGCTGAAATTTTCAGGAAATGCAAAGTAGCGCATGATATGCAAATGATTAGAATTGCAAATCCGTAGCGCATGCGTGTGCTGAGCAGCGCCCTCTGAACGGCTGATGGATCCGAATAAAAGACGGCTGTAGCGAGGCGTATGGTTATCG
>KK118754.1:115832-157929 GCA_000611955.2 Stegodyphus mimosarum | reverse complement strand
GCGTGGTGGCCGCACAAAATACTGATTCTGATCTCTTGTTCTTGTTTGTTTGCTTTGAACATTTAATCATTTATTTGTACCACTACCACTCAACTGTGTATTAAATTGCATTCAATTATGACGATTCCTTCTTGGTGTTGCAATTTTCGCAAACGTGAGTGTATATTTACATTGTTTTCGGTAAATTATTCAAGTATTTCTCGCTATAAATTACAATAATATTAGCTGAAAAGTTGATTGTTTCTTTATTTATTATAAGAATTCAATGATAGGAGACACGAAGTCGATGTCTAGCAATCATCATGTGTCTTATGTTTGTAGTAATATTTCGTCTTGTCATTGTACCTATTTAACATAACATCAAAAAGAACATTGAGAATACCTCAACAAAGGAGCTTAACCATAATATCCGATATTAGATCAATTGAACGGATCTGACATAATGAATATTTAAAGCCATCATTAGCATAGATCCAGATAGGCAAATTAACTGAATTTAAAATTTTCGGATTATAATGTAATTTCTCGAAAGTACCATCAGTGAATACTGAAAGTTTGATATGAAGGCATCCTTCCTCGGTTACAGCCGCGAAAATGTCGTGGTACAAAACTCGTGAGAGAAAATAAACCAAAGAGGAAACATCGCAGTTTTAAAACGTCGTGAAACAAAACATCGTCGTCGAAATTAAAGCGGTTCAAAAAATTCGCAGTTTAAACACATCATCATCGAAAATATCGTAGTAATAAATAAAGTACGTACACATCATCGCATGACGATAACATTGCAGACATGCGTTTTTCAGGCTTTAGTAATTGTAAATGGATACTCGCATAATGATTTGCAAGCGCAAGATGAAAAGAAGGATAATTTTAACTTTCATATTTTTTATTGTTTGTTTTTTTTTTCGCGACGTTATCGCCTTGCGTTGTTTTCTCCGCAATGTTTTTACCGCGATGATTTCGGCGGACACCCGTTCCTCGTACACTTTGCCATATGCAGAGAGCTTAATCTAACTAAATCCGTTACAACTCGAAGAAAAAACTTGCCTTAATATTATTTTTAACGCCTGGACATTTAAAATTTAATGCATTCGTCAGAAATAGTCAATACCCATTGATCATCTGGTCTTTAACCATATCATGACCGAAAATGATGCCCTAGGTGCACCACATAGCCGTCCCATACTTTAAAAAAAGTAAACAGCTCTAAATGTAACCCTACAGAAAAAAGTGCGTTCCGTATGACTTAAAAAGAAACCGTCTGCTTACACATATCTTATTCCTAGATGCTTAGTTTTAATATGCATATGTCTCCTGTATAGTCTTTCTAAAAATCGTAATAACCTTTTCTGAACTACGTCATTTCTAGATAAATGAACACACAGAATGCTGATGACGTAGCTAATTCGGAACTTAACTCCAAATGCCACTCAATTGAAACTTCCCCTTAATAAGCTGCCATACTGGGTAACTGCGCGCGTTTGCTTCTACCGCCGTCAAGATTTCGTCGTGCTGCCTTTCTTCCTAGCGCAACGATTTAAACATTGTAGCTGTTCTGGAACAGGCACCATTAAAGTATCAAGTATATATGGTCGCAAGGCCCTTTGGTGCAGTAGTTATCGCGTTGCTCAGGAACACCACTGGTCCGGGTTTCGATTCCTCTGCTGGGTAAGGTTGAGTCAGCCTTTAATCCTTTGATGGCTCAATAAAATGAGTACCAAGAGCGCTTGAGAATAAACATCGGCGGTGGTGTGACAAGCTGTTCAGGGCATGTTCATGTACCCCGGGCCCACGGTCAGCAGAGTAGAAGATATCGGGCCACTGCAGTCCATGTCCCGCTAAGGCTGTTGCCCCACCGTGTTTAGCTTATGTATGGTCGCAAATGTTAATGAAGCAATAAGGAATATTTAATCTACCTCAGCTGTCAAGTTTGCTGTTCATGGGTCAACACCTAAGTATCTACACAGCCTAAATTCCTACATAATTACATCTAAGTCAACGCCATTGCACATATAACTGAATGTTTTTTTAAGTAGACCTGTCATGAATTAAATGCATTTTTATTTAAATCAATCAGATTAAAATATTAAAAATGTGTCACAGAAACTGCGTTATTGCTTTTAAATATGTTGACTAGTTTCTCAGTGACAGACTTAATTTGAAAGAGAATTTAAATGTCTTTGTTCGTTTCGTTGAAAAACAATTCGATGGTGCTGAGAAAATAAAAGCATATAATTTCGGACGTTGGTGTTGTATTATTTTTAAACGCTGAATTTGTTAATCAAACACTCAGTAAATTCACAAAAAAACATAATGCATTAAAAAAAAAGGTTTAGAGGGACACATGGTCGAAATCAGTGTTCGAAATTTGGTATCTCTAAGAGGCGCCGACGTTCCTCAGTGCAACAAACATACTTTCTTCGCTTTATAATAACAGAGGTTTCAGATAAGTGCCTTTTCCTTTTAACGTACCAGGGTGCATGTTTCCTCTGCATTGCCTAACTGTTCGAAAGAAACTTTCTTTACAATGAAATTGATTTTGAATGTTGCAGCTGTAAGATTTGTTTCTATTTTGATAGCACTATTACAAATACCCTGGCTTTCACGTATTGGTAACACAAAAACAATATTACTTATCTGACATTTTTACTGTTAGTGAGTTTAGAAAATTCTAACAATATATAGCTCTCTCTCAACCACAAACAGCCTTTGTTTAGCTCATATGCTTCGAGTACAGATCTCAAGATAATTTCAAACAGCAGTGAAACTTTAAGCCAAAAGAAAGTCAAATTTTCATTATAAGTAATTCTAAAGGTATACTGCGCAAAAAGAAAAAACAATGCGATAGTTTTATATCCCCCATTCTACTATGCCGACTGAAGAAATTCAAATAATGATTTCCATAGAATATTCCGTTCAAATAGTCATTTGTTTCCAAAGCGCGACTTAGAATATGTACTAAATTTATATATAGCATTGTTCTAATATAGGTATTCTGACACAAAATTGGACTTTTTCTAAAATGACATGTCACTTTTTTTCCACATTTCGAATCTACGACTCAAATGATGCCAAACTACCAAATTTTGTAAAACTCACAAAAGTAGTTTTTAAAAAACTGGCTCTCAAAATTATAGCTCGTCAATGCTAATTCAATTTGGTATGTGTTTGTTAATATCTCTTTTTTCATGAAACGTATTTCATTCCTTCTTACACAGTTCGAAATTTAGTTTCATTCCGAATAAAATTTAACCATTTTTCATCCATTATTTTTAAACAGTTTTTTTTAAATATTTCAAAAAACATTTTGAATTACAACCTATAAAAGTTTTACAGGCATCTTAAAGTAGCTGTATTTCTAAGCATAACTGCAAAACATTAAGAGCTTTTTATTCAAAATTCCGAAGATGTGCGTGAATTTATGTATTGGAGCGTTTTCAAATTTGCTTTATTTGTTGAAAGCGATAATAACGGAAATGTTGTTTATGCACTTTGTTAAAATTATTTTAAATAAGAACGATGTGACTTTTTTTCCGCTCATCCGCAATGTAAAAAGGTAGGAACGATGTGACTTTTTTTTTTCCTCCTGCTCGATGGAAGAGATAGAAAAATAGGTTGCCATGTATTAAGAAGTTTTCCAAGTCTATTATTCTTGGGACTTAGGATATATATAAGATTTATACATGGCACTGTTCTAACATAGGTATGCTGACACAAAATCGGACTTTTTCTGAAATGACACACCACTCTTTTTCCATATTTCGATTCTACTACGCAAATTATGCCCAGATATTACATTTTGTAATTTTTTGTGAGAAATGTATGGAGAAATTTAACAATTTATAGTGGAGCATTTTTTTTTTCAGTTTGCGCCAAGAATAATTCACTTGGAACTTAATTTATAGCAACCTATTTCACTTTTCTTTTTCTTCATTGTAGACGTGCGGAAAAATAGTCATCGTTCATACTTTCAAATAATTTTAACAAAGTGCGTAAATCACATCATCGTTATCATTACTTAAAACAAATATGCCAAATTTCAAAATGCGCCAATATGTAAATTCACCTATGTCTTAGGAAATTTTGAATAAAAACTGTAATTTTTTGCAGGTATGCTTAGAAATACGTCTACTTTAAGATGATGAGAAAAATTTATAGGATATGATTCAAAATCTTTTTTGAAAATGTATAAAAATTATTTAAAAATACAAATTTTCAATGTAAATCATAAAAAATGGCGAATTTTATTTGAAATTAACCTAAATTTCGAAATGCGAAAGGAAGAATAAAATAAGTTTAATAAAAAAAGAGATATTATATACCAAATTCAATTAACATGGAGAAGCTAAAATTTTAAGAGCTAATTTGTTAAAAAATATTCGGACGATTTTTTTCAAAACTTGACACTTTGGCATAATCTGAGTCGTAGAATCGAAATATGGAAAAATATTGCCATGTCATTTTAGAAAAATTTCGATTTTGTGTCAAAACACCTATATTAGAACAATGTTATATATGAATCTAACACATATCCTAAGTGACGTTTTAGAGAGATGAAAAACGCAAGTTGAATTTCGTCAATCGGCCCGGTAGTACGGGAGATATAGAACTGTCCATTTTGTTTTTTGGCGCAGTGTACATTACAACTAAAATTGCAATAATTACGATATTTATACCTCGTGGTATAAATAGTTATAACGTCTATCTAACTAAAACTCAAATCTGGGCGAGGTTGCAGTCAATGTTTCACTTTTTTTATTTAAAAAATCAAAAACCCTCATAATATCTATCAGTAAGCCGCTTAAACAGTATAGGGATTAGGGAAGCCGGCTAAGATACCAAAGGGTCTGGGTTCGAATCCCGGAGAAGGCACGGCTGTAATTGTCCGTCCCTTCATAGGAGGCAAAAGTGGTTCACATATTAGATGCCTCCATAATAAAGTGGCCACCACTTTTGGTCACTTAGAAGTGGCCAAGCCGAAGTCGTCTGAGGCTCCGCCATTGGAAAAAAAAATCAGGAAGTCTCAACAACTATTGTTATAAAAAGAGAAAAGAATATAAGTTATTTTCTTAAAGTTATGCAAGTATTTTTTCTTCTGCTATTTTAGATGGAATGTAACGCCTCCATCTCTCCCATCAAACAAATCATAACCCTCAAAAATAAAAGAAATCTTACTTATTTATCACTTTAAAATATTAACATTGAAAGAGAGTAAATCTAAGAGCTAAATGCGTAAAGTTGGTGAGATTTAGGGTTGCATTTAAAGAGTGGGACAATATTCATAGAAAGTATAACTAGTTACGACGCAGAATACACAGATTAGAGTAGCTTTTGATAGTCATGCCATAAGAGACGAGGAGAAAATTTAAAAAATGCCACTTTGTTCAGAGAGTCGTTTTAAATTATAAATTATACTGCTATTATTTAAAATAAATAAGTCATTAAAGTTACATGTCAGTTTATATTTTTAAAGTATGCATTCCTTTAAATTATTGCTCTGTCGCTATGTTAGATTATTTTGGATATGGCAAAGCATACGAAGGCTTTCTGATTAAAAGGAGGAATGTCTCCGTTGAAGACTTTCTTTGGGGAAATTGATAATACACTGTCTTTTCTTATAACGTCATGCAAAAAAGCATCTGTCTGCTTAAGCAGATAGCCCTCATGTATTTTGCTAAACAACCTAATCTTTTTTTCACTCTTGCATAAAATGAAAACTTAAGAAATAATACCTGGATTTAACTTTTAGTGAAACTGTTCTTGAATGAGAGACGAAACTACTTTTACTCGCATCATACTTCCGAATGAATTTATATGATACTTCAGACATTTACGTCTGATAATACACTCACGTTTGTGAAAATTGCAACACCAAGAAGGAATCGTTATAATTGAATGCAATTTAATACACAGTTGAGTGGTAGTGGTACAAATAAATGATTAAATGTTCAAAGCAAACAAACAAGAACAAGAGATCAGAATCAGTATTTTGTGTGGCCACCACGCGCCGCAATAAGTGCTGCTACACGACGTGGCATGGAGTCAAACAAAGTTTGAATGTCTGACTGAGGAAGAGCATTCCATATCGTTTGTACGCGTACCCAAAGTTCGTCTGCAGACGCAACAGGACGAGGATCACGAGCAAGACGCCGACCAATGACATCCCACACATGTTCAATTGGCGACATATCCGGGGAACACGCAGGCCAAGGAAGAAGCTGTACCTGCTGCGCTGCAAAGAAGGATTTAACAATCCGAGCAGTATGAGGGCGGGCATTGTCCTGTTGAAATACAGCGCCTGGCAAGCTTTGAAGGAAGGGAACAGCTTCGGGCTGTAGAACTTCACGGATATACCGGTTGCTGTTCAGATTGCCCACAATTCGTAGCAATTGAGATCGTCTATGATATGCTATGGCGCCCCAGACCATAACTCCGGGTGTTCGTCCACTGTGGCGTTCGATAATGCACTCCGGAAGGTGGCGTTCACCGGCATAGCGTCTGACACGAATGCGGCCATCATGGTACCACAAATTAAAGCGGGATTCGTCAGAAAACACGACATGCTGCCAATCAGCACGCCAGTCTCTATGCTGATTGGCCCATTGTAGCCGCAGGCGGCGATGGTCGTGCGTTAGGGGGATCCTGTATAAAGGAGTCCGTGCGCGCAGTCCACACTGCAGCAGACGTCTACGAATTGATGAAGCACACAATGAAACACCTGTAGCTATTGACCACAGTGCTGCCAATTGTCTAGAGGAAGCTGTACGGTCCGTCCGCGCCATGCGGACCAGGTGTCTATCATCGCGAGCTGACGTCACATTTCGGGGTCCACTCCCGGATTTCCGAGTTGTCCGACACTCGTCCGTCCACTGCTTCCAAACGCGCATCACTGTGCTGCTGTTACGCTGCACACGAGAGGCTACTGCACGATACGACAATCCAGCTTCACGAAGGCCGATGATTCTCCCTCGTTCAAACTCTGTAAGTTGTTCAAATCTCGCTCTCTTTCGTCGACGAGGCATAAGTACAGATTGAGTTAACGTTTACCACTAGCAGATAACCACCGATAACCATACACGCCTCGCTACAGCCGTCTATTTATTCGGATCCATCAGCCGTTCAGGGGGCGCTGCTCAGCATACGCATGCGCTACGGATTTGCTATTCTAATCATTTGCATATCATGCGCTACTTTGCATTTCCTGAAAATTTCAGCTCACTCGCGTAAGTCCTTCATGGTGTTGCAATTTTCACAAACGTGAGTGTATAATGGAAGTTTCAATATAATTGTTTTAAAACTTTCTGCTTGAAAATCTTTCAAACAATTTATGTAACTTTTTTTGGAGGGGGAGGGATAACCTATTTGAAGAACATTTATTCCACCTTGTTTCTTACTATAGACTATTACTGAACACCATCAACCCACAAATAATGCTGCAAAGGAAACAGTTTGATTTTTTTTTCGTATTAAGCTCTGTTGCAACTTTTTTATACTACGCAGTGTTACGTTTCAAGCAATATATTAAATCATTCATCCTATTTTGCCTCTACCACCATCAATTTCAGATGAAATGAGAGAGTGGAATCTTTTAGGAAATGAAAGTTAAGAAACGAATTGTTTTAATTTTTATTACAGCGTTTTTCTCCAAACTCTTTTTTACTTAATTTTTTGTTTATTTTTTTTTAATCTGGCTTGAAATGTTACTATTTTTTTACACCTCAGTCGATTAAATTAGTCGAGCATTTCTTCAGTGGGTAAGTACTCAAATAACAAAATAGCACAACAATTCTGGGCATTTTTTTCCAATGGTGGGCCCAAGTCGTCATAGACGTTGGCTACTACTAAGGCCGGATGCGGTAGTCACTTTATTATAAAAACACCTAACCAGGTAGACCACCGTCGCTGCCTATGAAGGAAGAGACAATATACATTCAATGCCTCCTCCAGGAACCTTTATATCTGAAATAACTCATGCACACCCACCTCTTTAACATTAATTATTACAATTCTCTATAATATTGTGTTATCTCCTATTTTTGTTGCATCAAAACAGATGTTCAATTTAATTTGTGAATTTGTATTCAGACTCTATTGTAATCTCCTTATGTCCTACATCATTATTTTTAATAAATACTGAATACTGGGCGTAAGGTGGAATTGCACGATGTACCGTAACAGGCAAACTCGAGACCATTTAGAAAGTTTCAGCCTACGTAAATTCTTAAAAAGCCTGCCAATCATCCCCTTCTTTTTCTTCTTTAAAGACTTAGTGTGGGAAGGCATTACCAGTTGACCCATGGTACATCGCTGATGGCTCTCATACTTTTACCAGTAGTTGCCTTCTGCGAGACGGCTATACTGGTCATGGTAAATCCTGATCATTTTATCACGGTGTCCGCCGAAAACATTGCAGCAAAAACATCGCGGACGAAAACGCTGTGGAGAAAACAACGCAAGGCGAAAGCGTCGTTGCACAAAGCATCGTGGGAGAAAAATAAAGCAAAGAGAAAACATCGCATTACAAAATATCTTCGTCGAAAACAAAGCGGTTCAAAAACTTCACCATTTAAAAACATCATCGCCGAAAATACCGTGGTAGCAAATAAAGTTCCCACAAATCATTGCATGACGATAACATTGTACACAGGCGTTTTTTCAGGCTTTGATAATTGTAAATGGATATTCGCATAATGATTTGTGAGCACAAGATGGAAAGGAGGATAATTTTTAATTTCATATTTTTTATTAAGTAATTAGTATTTGCTGAAAATGAAAAATGGAAATTTAAGCATAGAAAATTAATGCAACTCAAGAGAATTTTAAACTGTTGTAGTTAACTAACAAAGGTCATTAATAAATTATTTTTTATAAACATTTACTGGTAATTTTTCATGAGAAGTATAATCTAAAAAAGGTTAGGAAACGGAAAATAAGTAGCTGCATGGACCTTATCTATAAAAAATTGGTAAGTTAATTATGAGATTACTTTCTTCACTTTTGTTAATCTGATACTCTTATAGTAAAAATTATTTCTTGTTTTGTTTTTAAAAATTTATTACTTAATAAAAATTATGAAAAGAAATATTATCCTTCTTTCCACCTTGCGCTCACAAATCATTATGCGAATATCCATTTGATATTATTAAAGCCAAAAAAAACGCGCGTGGGCGGTGTTATCCTCATGCGATGACATGTAGGTACTTTATTTTTTACCACAATATTTTCGACGACGATGTTTTTAAACTGCGAAGATTTTCAGCCACTTTATTTTCGACCGCGATATTTTGTACAACGATGTTTTAGAACTGTGATGTTTCCTTTTTGCTTTATTTTCTCCCACGATGTTTTGTACCACGACGTTTTCCCTTGCGTTGTTTTCTCCGTGACGTTTTCGTCCGCGATGCTTTTACTGCGATGTTTTCAGCTATAATCTTTTATCATTTGCAATTTGTTCTATTGCTTCAAATATCCTGTGGCAGAATTAAGATACATATATATAAATAAGGGCGCATATGAATATATCAAATTTTCTTCTCTTTTAATAAAATACGAACATTTTTTATTAGCTGTATTTGTTTCGTTTAAGATTTCAAGCTGTGTTCTTTTCAGAAAAAGGAAATATTATCTCTGGGTCAGCGCAAAGTATTAAAATTATTGTTGATATTCCTTATTACGACATCCCTACATTAATTATTACCTTTTTAAATCATACAAACCAATAAAACTGAGCCATTTTCTCTTAAATTTACTTATTCCTTACTACGACATCTCTACGTTAAAAGTGTATAGTTAAGTCATATAAAAACAATACAACTGAGGCATTTTCTCTTAAATTTACATTTTGTTTGTATGTGTGAAAGAAATCTATGACGAAAACAATATCACAACCAATACCTTGGATAAAATGGAATTTACTAAGCGAAACTGTCTAACGAATATGACTTCAGACTGTTTCAGATTCTTGAAATAATTCTATTATTATGATAATTAACTTGCTTTGTCTCTTAACAAAGTATAACGTAAAATGATTTCTTTACCTTTTATAAGGAATAACGTTTCGATATTTTAAAATGACTTTAGTTTCAGATTACTAGAGTTGTATGAATTAGAATATATCTTATAACTTAAAACAGTGAATTTCATTTAAAATATTCTTTTCTCTCCGCACAAAAGTTTTTTAATCAGATCAAATTTTCTTTTCCATATATTGATTGCAATTGTAAAACCGAATTGAAATTACGAGAATTTATTCTATATGCCAAGTCTTCATTTCCGTCATATAAGGAAGCACAGGTATACGTGAAGTTACACAGTTATACGTCGATTTCCTTTCGTAACTATTAGATACCTTACAGAGTTATATTGCTTTGGAGATTACAAGGCAATAAATTGTTTCTTCCTTGAAAAATATGCAGTTTTTCTAACTTCATTTGCATTTAAAGAGTTTTAAGAGTTTAACTCAGATACTAACAACACTTACGTATAATATATATTTTAAGTAAATATTTGCTTTTTGAGTACATTCTTGCCGATAACGGGACTACCAAGCATAAAAAATGAAATTTGAAATGAATAAAATTCAAGAAAACGTTAAGAGCTTTCGGAAACTGGTTCCATAGACCCCAATGAGTTATTTTCTAAAAACATCCATTTATGAAGCAATTAATAGATGAATAAAATATATTCAGCATTTAAAAATTCCAAAAATTGTTTTGAATTATGAATGCATTTCCAAACTACAGGTGGATTCTAGAAGCCTATTTTGAAAGATCCATATCTATCATATTATCGATTAGCACTGCTTTTTTTTGATCGAAAACATGCACTTATAAGGCAAAACCAACAGAAAACTGTTATGAACACATAGCAAGATGACATTAAAATGCAAGAAATTCATAAAGGCACTTTGTGTAAGCTGAAGTTTTATAAAATATCAAATTTTATAACTCCTCCTTATTGTGAACATATATTTTAGCTTCAGAACATTTTAGAAGTAATTATATTAGCTAATTTTTAAGATGTTTCTTTGTTAAAAGTTGACAATTATTTTCAATATAAATACGAAATATTCCGTGAATTTTTATTAGTCTTGTGAGGCTAAAGAAATACATATTGAAATAAGTCAGATCTCAAAGTATGCAATATAAAGGAGAGTTGATTTCAATTGGAAGGACAATTAGGTTACAATAATTAGGTTACAATTTCATTTTTACAGAGGTTCTTAGAACCGTGGTTTCGTAAAGGTTTTATTGTAACCTAATTATATTTTTTGCCATTCAAACTTTAAAAGCGTATTAACCATATACTGAAAAACATTACATTAAGGAATTTACAGTTGTGTAAAGAAGATATATACTTAAAATTGCAATAAAATTCTAATCACCAGTCTTTTCTTAAAACATCAATAAAATTACATTATTACACTCCTTATTACCTTCTTATATTTTACCCCTTATTACCTTCTTATGTTATGAAAATGTGTAACATGTGTGAGCTGAATTTAATTTCCACTGTAGAAGATACATGCATATTTTTAAGCTGAGATGTTTAAGATTTTTTTACATATAATTATCTATAAAACTGCAGAAAAATATCTTACCTGATAATATGATATGAAAGAGCAAGACCGCAAACAGCAACATGATGTTCATTTAAGAAGTGCTTAACAGATTATGAAAGATATGTTAATTCACAGATCTCCAAAATGATATCTGCGCAAACTTCTAAGGATAAATTTGAATTGACAGCACAAATCGGGGTAATATTATTATCCGAATACTAAGATATGTTCACTAGAAGAGTCATTTAAAGCATCAGTAATATCTGCACAAATTTCAGTTTCTGTTCTTCATAGCATTAAAAATATTCAGCGGCGGTTTGAATAAATTCCCCAGAAAATGATGAGTTTCTGAAAATTTACTTTTTACAATGATGTCTCTCTTAGTAATCAATAATCCTCATAGACGTAAGTTAATTGAATAGAATTTTTTTAATCGCATGATCACAATGTTATATTTTGCAGTATTTACTTTCGTTTTGAGTAGCATTTCAGATGCTTGAGCCATACATATTTTAAATTAATTAATTATGGGCTATTTTTGCTTATGCAATTACTCATATTTGCATATTTTGCACAAATAATTTTGGGTATCTGATATTAAGATGATTCGGCAAAGTTTTCTCAGTTAAATTTATCTAAGCTTATATTTTGATAATGTGATCTTTCACGCAAACTGTATTTTATGAGAAAATTTGAATTGAGATTTATTTCCCAGAAACGTGTGAGTTTGCACGATTTTAACGACAGTGCAATTGAATCTGCAAAATATTTCAAAGCAGAAATGTTAAATCTAAATAGGTTTGAAATCCGCTTAGTTTGATGCAAGACCACGTGTCATAAACATTGACATCAGAGCAAACTCCAGAGAACTTTCTTGACGTAACATCCGTCGTGATACTTCAGGAACTGTCCGTGACTCTAGCACCACTTTACTGGAGTAGCACGCCACTTACAGAAGGACGGCATGGTCGAGAAGTTCCGTGTCTTCAGACACACGCATCATTGAAAAGCACTTGCTTCGGGAACTGCGGCTTGTTCCGTTCTAACAG
The DNA here is from genome assembly GCA_000611955.2 of Stegodyphus mimosarum. NCBI lineage: Eukaryota > Metazoa > Arthropoda > Arachnida > Araneae > Eresidae > Stegodyphus > Stegodyphus mimosarum. The sequence goes on along the minus strand of KK118754.1, from coordinate 145,320 downwards.
CAGAGGGCACAGAGCGGACCACGCGAGTGTCTCTCCCTCTCTCTTTCTATTTTACTCCCTCCTCTTCGTTCACTCCGGCTCCGCATCAATATTAGCAGTCACCATGGTTACGCCCCTAGCGGCAAAAGACTGTCGACTTGCCTCCTGGGCGATTATTAACACATGTCAGTCACTCAGTTTCTCGAAGCTTTGGTAACTCTCAGTTAGAGAACTTGGGACTCCTGGAGCTGGAGGGGTAAGGTAGGATGGAGCAAGGAGGTTAAGTGTCGGAGATCGCACGGTAGGCCGGCACGTTTTCGCATAAGCGGAGAGGTATAATATTCTAAACTAAAGGGTGATTTTTCTTTGGAATGAGTTCGTTTAAGGAAGAAGGATAAGTAGTCGTGAAGTGTCTAGTATGAGTTTAATCTGAAATCTACAGGAGCGTAAACTTTGGGGTAGAGAAGTAATGAACATTTCAGGTAAAATTAACTTTTAAAGACATGTAGAATAACGGTACTTTATAAGATTCAAATCTTCAAAATTTATGAAGAAATTGGAGATTAACTAATATTTAAATACGGAAAACTACAACCTTATTAAACATAACTGATGTAATTTTTTGCTGTTGGTATCTTTTAATTAATAATGTACAAAAAAATTATTTCTGAAGAAGGAAAAAGAAGATTTTTTTATTTACAGTAAAAATAAATAATTAAATAAATAAAATAATGCTATATTTTGTTACTAAAGACGAAACTGGGTATTAACGTTTCTATTGCTAAATATGATATAATTTTTAGTCCAAAGGGGCTCTGTTCCTGAAGGGCTATCGTTTTCGTTTTGCGATTTTGCGTTGAATCACTATAAACGGCTGTATCACTTTTCAAATTGTTGCCACCAAATGTTCCACCATGTATTATATTTAAATAAATAAAATAATGAGGAATCTGGATAAATGTATGTATATTTTTCCAAATGTGTAAAACAACGGTACCTAAAGCCCTACAATTCTGAATAACGTTACGTTCCACCCGAATATGTGCATCTGGAAGGCCAAATTTGGAATTTGTTTTATTATCGTTTTCATATTTTGTAAACCTTTAACTAATTTTTGTTGAACAAACTCAACGATTTAAAAGAGAGCAATCGCAACACTCTACAGGAAAAAAAACATTTTTTTTTCCAGCGCGTGGACCTGGGTATCAGAAATTCTAAAAATATGCTGATTTAAAAATTATTTTGCGATATTGCTGTGGAACTGAATTTTGTGGTTTAAGTGCGAAGAACATGATATTTAATAAATAAAGGTAACACACAAAACGCTAAAAAAACGCTCCTTTGGACATAATTTAAAATCTGAAACCTTTCAGACTTTTAAAAATTTCTTTTTATGTTCTTTTAGATTTTACGTAATATTTGGGTTAATGTTACTAAGGCCGTATAAAAATTTCAATCATTTTTCCACTTGAATTTATATATTAATCAAATAGAAATGACGTATTTATTATTTCAAACTATTCTCGGGCATTTTACAGCTGTGTGTGTAACTTCTCTCAATTAAAAAAAAAAAAAAATCAAACATTTCTTTTTCTAATTTTTAAAAAAATCATGTGATTTTGAAAAAAAAAATAATAACGCGCGAATTTGCATATAAACTTCATTTAATCTTTATACATATACTTGCAAATCTTACAATGCATATAGTTATTTATGCTAGAAATAACTGGAAGAATTTAGAGGATTATAATACATTCAAAGAAACAAATCTCTAACTTAAGGCCTCCCACCTTTCAATGATATACTTTTCATTAACCTTATACTTTTCTTCCATAACCTTATACTTTTCATTAACCAAACATCAACATTATAATTATGATTAGTTAATCATGTTCGCTTTACTCTTCCAAGAAAATTTAATTAAATAATAATAATAAGCGTAAGGAGCAATTATTTAAATTAACCAATTATTTATCATGTCAGCCTTCACTATAACTTCTCGTTTCCGTTTTCCTTACCATAAGGCACATGAGACAGCTAGTATTTAAACTGAGGTTTTTGTATTTTAAGACAGAGATTATTTCTGGTTTAGTGTGCATACTACGTGTTAGTTTCTTGCCAGCTCTGGTAGTTGTAATTATTTAGCTTTGCGTTATATCGCTGCCGACATTGTAATTTTGACGCTCCGGTACAATTACTGAACCAGCTTAGAGTACATTCTATTTTTTAGACTACTGTTCCACATTCAACTTAAATATGATCGCTCTACTTACTTGCATCACCACAAGCTTTGGCTGGTGCTGTTAGCACAGGATAGTGCGTTAATGTTCTAAAATCTATGTTAATAAAAGGTTTAATTAAAGCCGTCTCACGACTTGTAGTTATTTCAGTTATAGCGATAATTCGTTTCAGGTCTTATGGATTATTATTTCCTGATCAAAGTTTAAAAAAAAGTGTTTTCATAGTTATTAAATAGTCATCAAAATAACGAGGATGGTTTGGTTTATCGAGATTATGGAAAAGCAGAGTAAGGCTCTTTGCCAAGAGGGATGCTTTTGTGGAGGACTTTAGGGAACCTGGCTCGTATTCACGTTACATATGGGGAAAATCCACGAAGACGCTCATGCAGCCAGCGGGTTCGCGGGATTCGAAACTCGAAGCGAACTACCAGTGATCAACGACTTTAAGGGTAGTCGGCTGACGGACGCTAAGTAGCGAAGAAATACAATACAGTGTGGAATAAAAATTGTCCCAGCAAACGTATTTCATACTCAGAAATATTTGTAAAAATTAGTTGCACTCTTTATTTTTTTCCACAAACCAGTTCTTGCTATTTAATCAATTCAAAATCTTTCATATGCGTTAATTATCGGTTTTTAGTCAATGCCTTTGTTTTATTAATGACGCATAAATGTTTCGCTGTATTCCTAAAAAATTCATTTAGGAATGATGAACGTATAAACAAATGGCAATTTGTTTTCTAAACTTTGAATTTTCTTCTTCACAATATTACAGCAAAACTATAAAATAAATACCATCTTGGACATTTGGTTAATATATAAAATCAAACGCAAAAATTTTTTTTAATTTGTATACAGCCTAAGTAAAAAATTCAATTATTTAGTGTTTAGCAAACAGGGATATAATTTAGCAAATAAGAATTTCACTGCCGAAATTGAGGCCATTATCATGTTCAGGTCTTTTCATTAATCAAAGCTGGTAAGTCCTCCAATAAAAGTTTCATAACAGCTTTCCACAGCTCTATTAGAATTAAGGCGTTTTGAACTTGTTTTTGAAAGAAAAATTTGATTTACAGATCTATAGCATACGCTAATCTGGTTTCGTTTAATTATTCAAATACCTTCTGTTGCAAGCTAATACTCACTTTCATAGGCTGAAAAAATAGTATTTTTAGAAAAATATTCTTTAAAGTCCTTCATTAACTTAAAGTGAACATATTTCTTACAAAATGTAAAGAAATCTGCTGAATTGGAATCGGTAGCAATAGTTTTATAAACAAATAGTCAGAAAAAAGCAGGAAAGGCTAACAGAATAATGAGATATTTCGAAATTATGATTTGCAAATATCACCAATTTAAAAACAGTGGAGGATGAATTCGAAAATTAATAATTCATAAATTCAGAAACAAAATAAATATTTCAGATGAAACATGCTTAAATACTTTGTTTGAAGAACGTGTAAGGGATTTCTCTCGCCTTCTTAGCATGCCTTCGTGGTGTAATGGTCAGCACACTCGGCGCGTCTTCGAGAGGTCTGAGGTTCGAGTCCCGGCGAAGGCATCGCTCATTTTTCATGTCTCTAGCATCAAAAACAAACTTAATGTTATTACAAATGTATGAGATAATTAAGCCTTTAGACGTCCCTATACGAAGTAAAGGAAGTATTATAATTGCGAAAAATTTCGGGTAAAATCATAGCAAACTATAATCGCAAAAATTCCGGGTAAACCGTATAAAACAGATTTTGCATATGGGACTGCTAGTTTTTATTGCAATCAGTAGCACCAGATTTGTATATGTGTATAGTTCGACCGCCTCACCCGCGACTATGAGCGCAAACACGCATGCGCCATTCTAAACGAATTATTCTCAAAATAGGGTGGAAAGATGAGTACTTTTTCCCGTCCAGCTTATCCCTTTCCGGAGAAAAGAAGATTTTCACCTGAGCTTTCACATTGCAGCAAATAATAACACCCCTTTCGGACGAGTCTATGTGTTTTGGCAGAATGCCAGCCAGGGTTGCATTTGAGACGGTCGAACTATACCAGCTTATCCAGCTTAAAAGTCCTTATCCGTTCTTTATTTTCGCCATCGTTGGTAATATTCATATCATATTTCCAATTACAGAAATGTTTTAAATTACGAAAATATTCATGTTTTGGCAAAGCAGATTAAAAAATATAATTTTGAACAAAGAGCGAAATTTAACTTTCAGTGTGGTCTCTCGGTTCCTATATGTATATTTGGGAAGTTTATACTTCCTATGAAAAAATAAAAATACATGAAATTTGACTTCCCTACGAAAAAAAAAAGTCTGAAAGGTTTCAGATTTTAAATTACGTCCAAAGGGGCGTTTTGTAAACATTTTGTATGTTACTTTTATTTATTGAATATCACGTTCGTCGCATTTAAACCATAAAATTCAGTTAAAGAACAATATCGCAAAGTAATTTTAAACTGAGCATATCTTTAGAATTTCCTACACACAGTCTCACGCGCTGCAGATAAAAATGTTTTTTTTTCTGTACAACGTTGCCGTGGCCCGCTTTGAAATCATCGAGTTAGCTAATCAAAAATTCGTTGAAGTTTTACAAAATATGAAATCGTTCGTAAAACAAATTCCAAATTTGGGCTTCCAGATGCCTATATTCGCAGCAGGATGACGGCATTCAAAATTCGATGGCTTTAGGTACCGTCGTTTTATCACAATGCGAGAAACATACATACATTTATGCAGATTCTTCATTATTTAATTTCTTTAAATATAATACATGGCTGCAATATTTTGTGGTAACAGTTTGAAAAGTGATACAGACTTTTAATGTTTCCGACGCAAAATCGCAAAACGAAAACAATAGTCCTTCAGGGACAAAGCCTCTTTGGTCTTTAAAAAAAAGGGGGGGGACAGGTATATTTAATTTCTAAGTTAGAAAATTTCTAATGACATTTTCGCCTTTCTTTGAGGGATCGTTTAATGTTAGAATAATTCGAGGTTATAAGTTGAAGTAAAAACTTTGTATAATTTAATAGGCCGTACAAGAACGTCATCAGGTGTTCACATCAGATAATTTATCTGAAATTTTCAGAGAAAGATAACCCTGCCAACCACCATTTTTTAATCTATTCTAAAGCTAAATTAAAGCCTTTATTACAGTTTCATGTGAATGAAACATATTTCAAACTGAGGTTATTTTATATAATACAGAATACATTGATTTCTTATATTATATGAGCCATTTAATTTGTGAACATCATATATAGCTACGCTAATGTGTTTAAAAATGAGTATAAATGACATTTAGACGCTTATTAAAATTTTTTTTGACTTTTATTTGGTTAGGTTAGGTTACTCAATTATGGCAAAGCACACGAGGGCTATCTGCCTAAGGGGAGGGATGCCTTCGTGGAGGACTTTCTAAGGGAAACTGGCTCGTATACACGTTACACATGGGGAAAACCACGAAAACGCCCATGCAGCCAGCCCGTTCGCGGAATTCGAACCTCGGACCGAACTACCAGTGTTCAGCGCCTTTACCGCTCGGCCGCTGGTGGGCCTTGACTTTTATTAAAAATTAGATTAAAATTAATTAATACCAGATACAATACGAGTGCCTAGGCCTTTCGATTCTCTAAATGAGTAAGTCATAAAGCAAAATGTAATTTTAGCCATTGAATCAACAATATTTTGCTTCTGAATTCTGTGTTGCAAGTCACTTCATTTTCTTCGTCGAAAAAATTTGTCTGTATACGGATATATATTAGAGAATGCATGCATATATCTTAATACATAATGCTGTGAATTCTGGTATTCATTTTCTCGTAATTTTATTATACACTAGACGGCTGCGGCCAAAGCAAAATTTATAAGTTCTTTATACACTTGAAATGAAAAATATATAAAAACATTTCAGTATGAATGAAATCAGTTCATTCTTTCCAAGGAACAACCAATTCGTAAATAATTTTTGTTGCCAAACCAGGAAAGAGAAACCTTTTGATTAACATTTTGATTGACTCCACGTAAATACGTGGTTTAAGTTTAATGCAACATAACATTTTCTTAGTATCAATAAAAATGAGAATTCAGAATGCACAAAAATTATGTATATCATCTAGATAATTACACAATCGTTACCAAATGTTTTATGCAGATATTATAATAAATCTAAAACGATGTGTAAAAAAATTAAACAGAAAAAAAAAACAGTTTTTTACAGACGATTCAGTATTACTCATTGAGATAATTCACTTCTCACTCTGCGACAAGGCAAAAAATACATAAAAACTCAAAACATCTAGATTAAAAATTACGAAATAAATCTTAAACACTTATCTCCTCGAACAAATTCCAGAATGGATTAAGCATGATTTAATTTTAAAATAATAAAAGAAGACCTTCTTTGTGTTGATCCACTATTCTGGTAAGTTTCAAATGTAAAAAATTATGCCTGCTCTGAACGTAATTAGGCTTAGCCGCACTTATACAACATTTAAATTTTTCATAATTCTACAAATATTGCATGCAGATTTAGTAAAGTCATAAAAACCTTAACTGAAAGATAGGAATAATATAATTCAATCTTTTTAAAGCAAAAAATGCACATTTAAAAAAAATATAAGAATAAAAAAAAACTTAGCTCACTGAGCCGAGTAACAGAGTGGGTATATGTACTTATATAAGTTTGGTGCGGCCAATTGCAACCAAAACGTGAGGTGCAGATCTAGACATTACAGCCATTCTTTATACAAAATTTCAAAGTTTTAAGGCTACTCGTTTTTGAGCTATGCGAGATACATACATACATACGTACGTACAAACACCTCGAAAATATCTCTTCTGAATCCATTTTTAATCAGATTTATAATTCGTTTGGGGAATTAGGGTCATTTATTCTATCCTTACGTACAGACGTCACGCAAAAAACATCGTTAAATTCCATTCGATAGCGGTCAAAATGGATATTTTCGTTGAAATATGGTACTCGGAATTTTTCGTGATTACAATTCTTTCTTTACTTCAATTTACTACTTTTCTTACAAAGAAAAGTGCAAGTAAAAATGTTAACGATACTACTCAAAATCAAGCATTTAAATGGCATGTGTAGTCGTTCAGTAAAACACATAACTTGAATAAATGCGGACAAATTCTGATAAGCAAATTCTTTAAAGAAATATATTCTTACTACAGAAAAAATGATTTTTCTCTTTTTGTAAACATTCATCTGTGAGTACGACATAAATATTTCATGAAAGTCTGAAAAGAACGATAATTCATTTTTAAAAAGAATTCTCTTCTTAAACGCATGAAAATAGAATTCCGCTTACTTGCTTACTAAGTTTCAAGTCAAACGGGGAACAGGAGGTTGTTTACGAATCTCTTTGTGAGATAGATTACGTGTTTACAAACTGAGAATGAAATAAGGATTCCACATTTGTTTATGATAAGCTGTCAGCACGAAAAATTGAGATGTCAGTTAATATCAAATGTGCTCTGAAGCGCACAAAAAGTTGTTGTCGGAACATAAAAGCATTTCTATTCTGTCACGAATACGAGAATCTAATCCGAAAAGACCATAAACACAAGGAAATTCTTGATACGTAATTATATTTTCGTCTGGCAAGTACCCCAAGTATTTTCTGCAACTTTGACAGCTTTCAAGTCGCCATGAAACACGAAAGGAAAAATTGAAATAGCGTGTACAAAAGTTTGCTCTTTAATAATAACTATTACTTCCTGTCAAATAAGACTGAAATACAAACAGGATGTATTTGATCGCTTAGAGGAAAGGCAGTGCACGGCGGTTTAGAAAATGATTACGATTTTTAGACAAAGAAAACAAACATGCGTGCTAGAATTCAAGTATGATACTCTTTGTTTTCTTTTTTAACTCAAAGAGGCCTTAACCCAGTAGGGCTATTATTATTGGAACGGCGTTTTTCGTCGAATTACTAAAAGCATTCAATCATTTTTTTAATTGTTGCCACCAAATATTATCGCCCTGTATTATATTTAAAGAAATTAAATAATGAAAAAGTTGCATGAATGTATGTATATATCTCGCACTGTGAAAAAATAAAGGTACTCTGCGAAAAAAATAACATATATCTTCCGTTCTACTGGGCCGATTGACGAAATTCAAAATGCGTTTTTTATGTCTCGAAAGCGCTACTTAGTATATGTATTAGATTTATATATAGCATTGTTCTAATATAGGTATTTTGACACAAAATTGGACCTTTTTCTGAAATGGCATGTCACTTTTTTTTTCATATTTCGAATCTATGATGCAAATTATGCCAAACTACCAAATTTTGTAAAAAGCACACGAATAGTTTTTAAATAATTGGCTCTCAAAATTTTAGCTCGTCAATGTTAATTCAATTCGGTATGTATTTGTTAATATCTCTTCTTTTTATGAAAAAAGTTTGTTCGAAATTTAGGTTCATTCCAAATAAAATTTATCCATTTTTCATGATTTATTTTTAAAATTTGTATTTTCAAATAGTTTTCATAAATTTTTTGAAAAACATTTTGAACTACAACCTATAAAAGTTTTACAATCATCTTAAAGTAGTTGTATTTCTAAGCATAACTGCAAACAATAAGAGCTTTTCATTCAAAATTTCCAAAGATATACGCGGATTTGTATATTGGCGCGTTTTGAAATTTGGCATATTTGTTGAAAGTGATAATAGCGGAAATGTGGTTTACGCACTTTGTTAAAATTATTTACAAGTAAGAACGATGTGACTTTTTCTGTTCATCCACAATGGAAAAAGTAGGAACGATGTGACTTTTTTCCGTCCTGTACGATGGAAGGGATAGAAAAACAGGTTGCCATGTATTAAGAAATTTGCCAAGTGAATTATTCTTGGCGCAAATTAAAAATAATTCGCCAAGTTAAATTTTTGAATTTCTCTGTAAATTTCGCACCACATTTTACAAAATTTAATACTTAGGCATAATTTGAGTCGTAGAATCGAAATATGGAAAAAAATTGGTATGTTATTTCAGAAAAAGTTCGATTTTGTGTCAAAATACCTATATTAGACTAATGCTATATTTAAATATAATATATATCCTAAGTCGCGATTTCGAGACATGGAAAATGCAATTTGAATTTCGCCAATCGGGCGAGTAGAACGGAAGGTATAGAACTGTCCCCCCTCTTTTTTTTTGTGTGGGTGTGGGTGTGGGTGTGGGTGTATGTGTGGGTGCAGTGTATCTAGAGAAATCAAACTTCGAATGTAGTCCTCCACGTGAACATGGAAATCTGAAAGCACAAATTTTGAATTTCGAATTTATTTTATTATCTATTTTATATTTCGTAAAACTTTAACGAATTTTTTATCAAAAATCTTAACGATTTCAAAGCGAGCAACGGCAACACTTGTATGGAATAAAACGGTATCTCCAGGGCGTGAAACTGTCTGAAATTCTAAAGCTATGCTATTTTTAAATATTTTTATCCCAAAGGGTAGTTAGCGCAAACGGCTCAAGAGCTGTGTATGTGCGTGTAAATAAAAAATTTTCCCTGCTAGAGAAAAATTCACAACATTCAGTTTTAAATTAAAAACTAACTGTTTTTACGAAAGAATGTGCTAACTAGAAAGTAAGAATTAGCTTTGCCCAATATAATTTTTAGCCAGAAGTTACTTGCTATACTTTCATAAGATTGGAAAAATATGTCTTGGTAATCAAAGAACAATGTAATCATTGTTTGTTGCAAACATTATTTGTTATGAGCATTTAAATATTATAAAAAATTACAAACCTTATACGAACTTATAATAAGCACTCATGAATATAAAAGTTATAATAAGAAACTTATTATAAGTACTTATGAACATGAAATTTATTATCAGAAACTTATAAGTACTTATGAACATAAAATTTACTATAAGAAACTTACTGTTAGCAATTTATAAATATAAGAACTTATTAACAATATAAGCATAATACATAGCACATTTTTCTTAGAATAAATAACTGAGATGCAGTTTATAAGCTCCACACCTATTCATCCCAATTCGAAATATTCGTAAATAATCAGGACTTGTTTGTATAGATAGTATGTACATTAATATAGTTCGACCGTCTCAATCGTAACCCTGGCTGGCATTCTGCCAAAACACATAGACGCGTCCAAAAGGGACGTTATTACTTGCTGCGACATGAAAAGTCACGTGAAAATCTTCTCTTCTCCGGAAAGAGATATGCTGGAAGGAAAGGAAGTCCCCATCCTTCCACCCTATTTTGAAAATAATTCGGTTCGAATGGCGCATGCGTCTTTGCGCTTATGGTCGCGGATGAGGCGGTCGAACTATGTCAGTATTGCTTCTAATGACTTCTAACCACCAGCTCAAGCGCATATTATGTTGGGTTAGTCTTCGCAAGTTTTCGCCACGAGATACTGTTGACGCCTATGTATCCGGTAACACTTACTCGAACGTTGGGATTGTCTCAAAAGAACATGCGCTTAAAAGGTGACATTCAGTTTCCGTTGTCTGTGAAGATGGCTTTCTAAATCGTTGCTCGTGTAAAAATTATATTGATTTGAAAATGAGTGAAATATCTGACGAAATACGCTATGTTATGCCTTTTTACTATATAAGAGGTAAATACGCTGCAGAACCATTTCGAAATATTTGTGAGTGTTCGGTGAGAATGCTGTGAGTGAAGGAAGGACCCAGGAGTGGTTTGCTCATTTCCGTTCAGGAAATTTCGATGTCAAAGATGCACCTCGCTCTGGCTGGAGCGGAGGCCATAAACATCAACCACATGGCAGTCTGAAATCACTTGAAAAGAGAAGGCTATAAAAAGAAGCTTAATGTTTGGGTGCAACATGAATTAACACAAAGAAATATGTTTGACCGAATTACCATCAATGAAATGCTACTGAAACATAATGAAACCGAACCATTTTCGAAGCGAAACATTACAATGAAATAAAAAATTACAAACAAGCGAAACATTACAATAAATAAAGAATTACAAACAAGCGAAACACTACAATGAGCGGCAATGAAAAATGGCTTAAATATGAGAATACCAAACGCAAGCGATCATGGTCAAAGGTTGGTGACACTCCACAAAGGACTTCAAAGACTATATTGTCCCCAGACAAGGCTATGTTGAGTGTTAGGTGGGACTGGAAAGGCATTGTCCATTATGAGCTGCTGCAAGATTGTGAAGCTCTGTACTGGGCACAACTCGACCGTTTACCTGTACTGTGAACAATTCGGCCATATACAGTGCACAACTAGACCGTTTTAACGAAGCAATACAGAAAAGAACGACCAGAATTGGCAAATAGAAAGGCAGTTGTGTTCCATCATGACAATGTGCGGCAACAGCCTTCTTTGATGACTCGGAACAAATTAGCGGAACTTGGTTGAGAAGTTTTAATGCATCCATCGTATAGCCCGGACATTGCACGGTTTCACTACCATTTGTTCCAATCTCTCCAAAACTATCTTGATGGTAAAACAATTCGCCGACAGAAGCGCCACTGAAAATCACTTGGCCATGTTTTTCGAAGATAAACCACAGAAGTTACACACCGATAGAATTATGAAGCTACCCGAAAAATGGCATAAGTCATAGATAATAATAGTCAACATCTACTTGATTAAAATTCATTTTATGCAAAGAAACATTTTGTAAAAAAATGTACAAAAAACCGCGGAGACGCTTTATATGGCCCAATATATATACTTTCAAAATCTATTTTATTACGAGGTAAAAACCTGGGTTCATGTCAAAATGTACTTGAAATGTCCTATGTTCCACAAGAATCGCATTCCGTTGCCATTTCAGTTCGAATTTATATTTAATTTTCAGAGTCTTTTAAGTTGACTCACAAAAATAAAGAAGCATATTACTAGCTTTAAGAAGCTAGCAAATGTGCTTGTAAAGTAGTGCATTTTGAAATTCAGGTACATTTTATCTAGCCACTTTAGAAGAAATATTCTATTAGAGCACACTCACTCATTCCAGCGCTCCTGTCACACTCAGAAGCGTTGGGAATCGGTATCTTTTGTGAACGGTCTTCTTATCATTTTGAATAAATTGGATTAAACTGACTGAAAACATTGATCTCTTATACAATCATTTTAATAGTAGGAAACAGTAGAATGAAACAATGAGAAATCTGGGGGCGGAATGGACTGGCTGTTGCATTGTAGGGATCTGTTTCTGATCAATAAAATCCAAGTTTATTTTCTCAGTCGCCCTTTTGTTCAAAATGCGACATCATGCAGAATGTTCTAAAGACAAATTCAAGTTCCTTTTGACCCACAAACAAGATCATTCGCTCTCGTATTTTAGACATTTAAGCTGAAGAAAATAACGCCCTCTAACAGTCAAATCCAAGCACCGAAGTCTGATGTTTGTAACATGGCGTTTAGGTAAATTTTTTAAGACAGAAATAAAAGAAAAGCATGTATGAATGCCAAATGTGGTAACTTAACTTGTTTACTCTTCAAACAAAGCGTACGTATGCAAATACTGTGCAAATATAGACTTAATATTTATGCTCTAAAAATAGTATGGAGGCCACAAATAAGATTAAATCTTGTTGCCTGATGAGTTTTCCTTTTTCTTACTGAGTTTCAATCAGCAGATTACTGTTTGTCATTTGCCCTGTATATGAAAAAACACTGGAAATAACCTGCAGCCAGCTCACGGTTTCATAGCAAGCGAATCTCAGTTACTGTATTCAGTATTTTTCCCCCTTTTTCATTACTAAACTCGACCAATTGTTAACATTAATTTCCCCTAAATACTACTCTTTATTTTTTCTGACTATCAAATATGTTTCACTCAGGTGCATATTGTCAATGGTAATGCTATAAGGGAATTCTATTATTAAAAATCTTAATCTCTTGCATCGCAATCTTAATTATTTTGTATCGTTTTCAAATGAAACGCAATACGTATACTTGAGGCTAGTATCTAGCATCAAATGTAGTTTTAACTTATAACAGTTTACTTTTATAAATAGTATATGACAAACAACTTGACTACTACAATCTGCGTTGCATGTTTTGCAATGCTATAATAATTTCATATAAATTAATAATTTTTCAACGTATTTGTTAATAAAAGTGTCATCCAAAAAGTGAAGTTATGTGTGGATAATACCTATACATGGAAGATATCACTCTGCTAGCAGAAATAGTACAATAAGTAATACTATATTACTTTTTATAAGTATGACGATTTAAATATTTAAACTACAAACTGGAAATCAAAAGAAATGTTATAGCAATACAGTGAGTTTTAAGTAATTAAGCAATTTAAAGGAATAGCGAAATCTAATTCCATGAAGAAAAAAAATTCGCCTGAAAAAGAAAGTGAATCTAAATCAGGCGAAAATTTAAGACGAAGACGACATGAAGAGAGAGGAACTAAAATTTAGCAACACCAGCATACATCGCGCTAACTAAAATCTTATTTTCGAATATTAACAAATACTGCAATATGACAACCAAAAAGCTCAAAAGAAGTTTGCTACAGATTTTGCTCCTTTAAATATGTTTCTTAGAAGAGGCATATCTAATCACAGAGTTTCTTAACATCAAGCAGAAAATGTTATTAAAACTATAGCTACGTTGGAAATGCAAAGGCTTTTAAGACAATCCTCAGCAAAATCCTAGTATACGGTACTGCTTTTGAGGAATTTTGAAAATTGTCGCCAACATCAAAATGATTCGTTTACTGATCATCATAATGTCGCCAAAAGTCCCCAAATCCCATGCGTACCATGTACTTGGATTAAACCATTTGTTTAATCCTAGTACACGGTAATCCTAATCTTTCACTATAAAGGTTTTCAAAGATATTATAAATGAGTTTATCGAAAAATAAATGACTTTTGATTGCCTATTCCTAAGTGTTCTGGGCAGCGAGATTTAGTAATAAACTGTAAACAAAATTGGTTTAAGTAAAACTGTAATATGAAAATTAGTGGCGCTGCACTCAGTATAGGTCATCTGCGAGGAGTATAAAAGTCCATGCTTGAAAGCAAGCTCACATATTTCACTGTGATAGTAACACCAGAAATATGAGATAGCCAATTCGTAAAAATGACCTCCAGGCGTCATTTGCCTCCGGAACTACGATGGAGAGCCATTGGGAGACTAGAGGCAGAATAAAGTCAAAGAGAAGTGGGCAGATGGCTAAATGTGAGTCCTCCTGAGGTTCATAGACTTTGGAGGCAATTTTAAACCACAGTTTCAGCATCTAGATCTAGAAGATTCAGCCAAGGACGGCCAACTGCTACGACGAGCGCCGATGACCAATATTTGACATTAAGTGCACGTAGCAACAGAACCGCTTCTCCGACTCTTCTTAGATCCTCCCTTGCACCCACCGGAAGGTTGGTGCCAACGTCAACTGCATAAAGAAGGCTTCACGAAGGTGGTCTGTATGCGAGGCGACCAGCCATTTGCATGCCGCCCACATCACGCTATAGGAGCGACCGTTTGTAGTGGGCACGATAACATGTCTACTGAACCCCTGATCAATGGAGGGATGTTCTCTTTACGGATGAGTCCAGGTTTAATCTAGAAAGCGATAGTAGGCGTTATTTGATATGGAGAGATCCTGGAATCCGTTAGCATCCGCGAAAGAGATCCATACGGAAGTTGCAGTGTCTGTGTTTGGGGTGGCATCTCTTTGGGTGGACGCACAGACCTCCATGTCATTCCAAGGGGAATCGTTAATGCTCAGGTTTATAGAGATGACATCCTTGATGCTTATGTATGCCCATATACCGGGGCAATATGTTATGCTTTCCTCTTACAGGACGACAACGCAAGACCACACAGGGCTCATATCGTAGATGATTATCTTCAACAGGAAACAATTATGCGCATGGAGTGGCCAGCTGGATCCCCGGGCTTGAATCCTATCGAGCAGGTTTGGGATGCTTTAGGGAGACGTCTAGCTACTCTCAATCTGGCCTCTCAGACCCTTGCCGCGCTTGGAACTGCTTTGCAAGATCAGTGGCACTCGCTTCCTACGCAACTAATAGACCGCATAATTGAAAGCATCACACATCGCTGTATGTACTGTAGTGCTTCTAGAGGCGATCATATTCCATACTAAAAGTACTTTTCCCATAGCAAACTGACACCTTCGATTTGTTCTTTTTATACATGTGCTAATTTTTATACTACCGTAATTATCTGGTAATTTCTTTTTATGTTATTTGATACTTTGCTATGTGTTGTATATTGTGGGTAAGTTTCATAAACTTCTACATGTAACGTTTTCAGTAATCGTGAATTTTGTGATTTTTTCTTAATTTATGATAACCAGTGCAGAATGTTTATAGCCTTTGTCGAACAGTCAGCAAATGGTATCTGCTACAGAAGTTAAAATATTAATGAAACGAACATTAATATCACTATAGGAAAATATAGTACATTTAAGGATTTTTTAAGACATCTATATATATATCTACGCGGTTTCAATCAACTACAGTAAATAAATATTTATCCAAGATACATATGATAGTCAGATATATTGATTCTTTCTCAACATAATTTATTGAAGTTATAAAAATATCTCCTGCGGTTTAAGATTTAATATCTTTTGTAACGATTAAAAAAACACTAATTAAAAGCAAATATATTTAAAGACTGATCTTATTTTATCGAAAGCATTATTTGATGCGGTTACAAATTTGAACGGAAATGCAAGCATATCAATGATTTTCTAAACAAAAATCTATTTCTTACTGAATAGTAGCCCTACACAGTGCGTGAGAAACATCTATCGGAAATGATATATTAAAAACGTTCGTGCAATTCCTGCAGCCAATTGTGTGTGTGTTTTTTTCCCATGTCTTACTGATTACATTGAGCTCTTGATATCAGATCTGAGCCCTAGGGAGCACATAAGCAATACTGAATAAGGCTGTTCTTTGAAATGAAAAATGCCAGTCCCGTCGGCCCGTCGCCTAGCAGTCTCAAACTCAAATAGCATATGAGTCAAATGCTCTGAATAAATACAGCTGAAACGCAAGAATTTTTTTTATCCAAATGAGAGTGAGTATATGTATATGTAAAATATTATTCACCGTACAAGACGCACACGAGGAATGTTAAAAAGTCAGGTACAATATCAAAGTATTGATATAATGTAGAATCTTCTAACATGCGCAAGTAAACGGGCTTTGTAATCTATATATTAATTTATTTCCATCTATATGGCAATATAAACTGCGCAGCTGTACATAAATAACCAAAAAGAAATACAGAATCAAAAGTACTAACGAAATGAAAAAAAAACCGGTGAACTCTTCTGATACCGGATCATATTCAGAAACGTATGTACACACGTGTGTGTGTCTGTATGTGTTACTGTTAAAGACCGAAATCTGGAGAATGTCGACAATCACCGGTGAATATCAACACTCACATAGTCGCTTGGTGTATGTCCGAAATAGTTTCCAAATACTCTTATTTCTGACTTACACCAGTGAATGGTGAATGTTGAATATATGAGGATAGTATATTTTCTTCTCCGTAATTCAGTCGCGAAAAGACACACAAGTACTTAAAACACACAATACATTCAAAACGAAAAAGGAAAATAATAGAAGTTAAAAAACTTACTTAATTATACAATACGTAGTAAATGAGAATATAAAATAATAGTAATTAAAAACTTACTAAATTATGTGATTCAAA
Source organism: Stegodyphus mimosarum (assembly GCA_000611955.2). Taxonomy (NCBI): domain Eukaryota; kingdom Metazoa; phylum Arthropoda; class Arachnida; order Araneae; family Eresidae; genus Stegodyphus; species Stegodyphus mimosarum. The sequence goes on along the minus strand of KK118754.1, from coordinate 128,397 downwards.
TCTGATTAATTGCAACAACTTAAACTATTACCGGACTTTGAATTGTACAAGAGGCCCTTGCTTTTACAACTGCATTTATGGGAAACAGCCAGTCGCCTCTCTTTTCGACCTACACCAGAGCATATCTGTGATTGTCGACATACACCGATGAGGGTCTGAATAAGAATGCAATGTTATATTCGATCTTTCACCGACGTATTTGGTAAATGTTGACATTCTCCAATTTCGGTCTTCCACAGTAACATATACACACATACATACGCCTGTACGTACTCATATGCATACATATATGAACACATATCCATACGCTCACACATACGGGCAGAAGCTAGCTCAGCACCTCCGTAGTACCATAGGTAATCGTGGTATTGCTGAACCTATCTAAATGTTAAGCTTCCGCTCCAGTTTTGAAGAAGAATACCCCGGAAACACTTCCGAAATGACTACCGACCCTAGGACATTACGAGTCTTTCTGTGCAATTATCATGTTGGCAGATGCCATCTAATACCTGTTATCCGTGCTTACAGCTAGCAGGCAGGATGGCATTTTTAACAACGGAAAGTTAAACTTTTATCAAGAAGTTATAGTGCCACATATACCTACAGTTTTACACAGACATTTTTATATAGAATACTATACATTTTCCATACTAGGATGTTAACTGCAGCTGTTTGCAATGACTTACTTTGTTTAGCAGTTAAGTTTCTTATTTGTTGGATTTTACTAAAGATACATTTTACTAAACAGTTTTAAGAGGTTCCTTTGCAAAAAGGTTAACAGAGCACATTACCAATTAACCCTTTGGGTGCACACTTATTTGAAAATTTGAGATACGTCGAATGTACTGATACATCAAGTGTAGCCAAAGGGTTAAATAAAAAATTTACAGTTGCACAAGGTTAATAGATCCCATTACGAATTAAATACAAATTCATATATATACGTTTATGTAAACAAATAATTACAAAAAAATGTATTAAAATCAGTGCATTCAAATGACCTAAGAAATGTACTTATTATAAAACTATAGATAGCCCCCCCCCATAATTGCTGAATAGAGAATAACCGGCGGCGATCCGACGGTCCTCCCACCTGTCTTCCCCTACCACTTACCTCTCGAGAGGTCTTTCGATTTGCTGTGTATTTTGAGTGCTTCCATGCCACACGCGCACTATAAGCTCACAAACATCCATGCCTTAACAGGGATTCGGACACGTATCCATCGGTACGGCAGTCAGTTATTCATACATTTATATATTTCTGAATCCGGTCCTCGTAGCAAAAGAGTACCAAAACCGGAAAAATCAGAATACTGAACTACCACCAGCTGTCGGCGGAGCCAAAGAACGTTTATGTAAAGAAGGAAAAGCTTCATAGATGTAATGTAAACCAGTTTGTATAATACGCCACTAGAAAGAAAAGGAAACATTCGCCAAGGATTTGTCGACGGAACCTGTTGGCGAGAATTTCCCTTCTGTGATGTATCGGACCTGGCCAAGATTTTCCTCCTCCGCCACGTGTATAGGAAATTGAGTAACTGAGGGTTACGATGAATCGTTCTTTCGACCTGGGAAATAATGAAATATTAGGTGAAGTTTCACTTTCACTGGCTGTTGAACTTGCATTATAACTTATCGCAGTTTGATGTCTGATTAATTATATATTCGTCAATATGGAGGGGAAAAATGGAGTCACACAGCTTTAAACTCTGGATAAACGTGACCGTCGAACCTGTTCGAACTTCGTCATCAGTTTCGAGCTTTCGCGCTTTTTGGCGACAAATATTTCACGCATTAGCAGCTGTTTCCCTTTCCGTTCGAAGCGAGCCACTTCTGCTGCTGCCTCTCTTCTTAACAATGCATATTCCTTGGCCTGGCGAACTAAATATGTTAATTATACCGATATGGGAACTTCTTTCTCAGTCAAGTGGGCTGGCGTACAAACTTAAGCGTCAAGGTGTGAGCGAGTGATAATCTTAGAGACTTTCTACAAAGATAAAGTTTATTTAGTGTGTTTCAAACGCGTAAATAGTGTACATAATTTTTGTATTTTTCAACTTTATTATTTTCAACTTTATTTCGTATATTTTACTTACCAGAGACTTTGTGTATCTGCATTTACCTTGACAAAGCTCCAATACTATGAATCTACCAACGTCAGTACAGTAGTACTTGTACTATTTCGCCTTTTAAAAGGCGGTGGCGGATTCCGTCTTACAACGGTTGGTATGCGCTTTAGCCCACTGCTTGGCGGTGGTTGTTTTTGAATGAGCAATAAACGCGCCAACATGGCTGACTGTTTGTACGTTGCCTACATTGTGCAATTCGCTGAAGTTTTTTTTTAAGTTTAAAAGGAACGCTGTGCACAAAGCATTTTCTTGTAATTTATTTTCGTTATTTGAGCTTATTTTGTTCATTTGTGTGCGTTGCCTACATTGTGCAATTCGCAGATGTTTTTTTTTAAGTTAAAACGGAACTGTGTGTACATGGTATCGTTTGTAATTTTAATGCCCTTTTAAAAAAATTTCCTTCTTTCTTTGATGCTATTTTGGTTACGTTTTCGCGGAGCGTGTCGGAAAGGTTATGTAACGGCATAAAATGTGTAAGTATTACAACATAAAATGTAAATAATTAATTTAAACCTAACTGACAAATATTTTAATGATCATAATGTTCGTTTTGCATATTATTTTATTACCTTTTTGTGGCAACAGTTTCAATACTAATTTATGCTTTAGAATTCTATGTTTTGTTTACAATAGGTTTTCGCGGAGCGTGTCGGGAAGGTTGCAATTGCAAAGACGTTTCGCAGAAACGCGCCGAATTGGCGATTTTCAAAACATCGCCAAGCAGTGGGCTAAAGCGCATTTTCACCCCAAATGGAATTAAACACCGCCCGAGCGAGGAAATCAACTATCTGCCGAGATGGGGACAGCTTAGCGACAGTAATTTAGTGAAAATGCAAATGATCTCAAAACTCTGAGCAACATAATTACTGTGCGGGAATTTTACAGTAAAAAAATTACGCTGCGAGATAAATTGTTTACTGATGCATATTACCATTAGTCATCCATACCAGTTATTTTATAAACTCCGTTGCAAAACATTAAGAACAATCAGCTAACTTAGTAAATCAATATGGTACTACACAGGGATGTTGCAAAATAATACATAAACAGTGCACATAAAATAAACATTTAAAAGGTACCGTTTAAAATTGCGAGTACAACATGGTAACATATAAATGCTTGCATGACATGTATATGAAAGACAAATACTAGTGAGTTGTACGAATAAAACCAAATTGTTAAGAACCAATATTTAAGGAAAAACTTTCATATATTATCTGGTACTGTATATATTATGTTGCTTACTATTCTAATAAAATATACTCTTGTACAGAAATTAACTAATTATTACCGAATAATACTAATTTTTACAAAAAGTCCAGTTCACAAGGACTAATTCCACCTTGCTTACCAGTAAAAAATGAAACCTAAACACTAAAGATGCATTTTACTAATATTTTAAGGATAATTTAAGATTTACGATAAAATTCTAAATCGCAATAAGAAAACAAAAGGGTAACGTGTCATTTAATAATAAATGTATACAAAATATTATAGTAATACGTATATGAAACCACTGAATAAGAGTTACAAAAATGCGCATAAGCATTTGAGTCCAATACAGTTGCCAATATATTGAGCGCTACAAAGGTTAACTTATAGTATGTATGCATTGAAACCAGTTAAATATAGAAATGTAAGGGCAAGTAAATACAGTATAAAACTAATTATAACCTATCGTAGCAGTACGTAGTACTAAACTAATAGTAGACTGACGTGACAGTAAGATTTCTGACTACGGCGTTTCGACCAAGAAACAATACACAAAGGAAATCATAATGGTAAAAGTAGAAAATATTTCGTTAGAGTACTTACCAAAATCTCAAGCGTAGCACCTAGTATTATGTCCGGGTTCACTATACAGGGTCAAATACCTCACTCTACACGTACTTATTGGTCTATCAATTTTTTTCTGTGGTGTCTTGATGGGAGGTTATACATTCTAGGGTTTTGCATCACCGCCTACCAACGATTAATGAGTAACCTCAGCTTGGCTCATATAACTTCAATGAAGAGAAACTGTTCGCGGTTGTTGTCTGGTGCATTTTGCGTACGTGTTTGGCACCTACAGGCATGTTGATGGAATTAACCTTTTCTTGAAAAGCACAGTACCTATCTCGCCTTAATACTCAAATTTTTGTTATCTCAGAGAAATGTTGGTTATCTCAGATGGCTCAAGCTCAAGAAAAAAATGAAATTATTTAACAACTTAATCAGCTGCTCACAAAAAAAGGTATATTTCTGGCGTGCTTGGCTTGATTCAAGATTCAACGTTCCTCTTTGTTGGCGCTCTTCTTAGCGCGATTCTGTTTCAGTGGAGGTTTTAAGTTTGCTCCAGTTTTTAGTTTGCACAGTAGTTAGGCTCGGGATACAATTATTTCCTTAAATATTCGTTAATGGGGCATTAGATTCAAATATTTGTGGGTTTAAATAATAATTAGATAGTAAAATTTGATAAGTAAATCTTGTTTGTATTTAGTGAACCCTACAGTCCATTTTAAATAAAGACCTTCGAATATTAATTTGCCTTCGTTTCATTCATCAAGGAACACTCTGCTTTGTTTTCAATCAAGCTGAGTGAGGCTGTTGAAGGACTAATGTCATCTAAAAAATACTAGACAGAGATTTTGTCCAGTTAATGAGAAACATTTGTATTCCTGTCACGCAACTCAATCTGAAAATCACGCAATCAATTTGCAAAAGATCTGAAGAAAGTAAGTTATTAATAGGCATCAAAAACTAATCACTTTTTTTGTTTTTTTGTTTTGTATGTTGAGATGTCGTATTTTTGACTTTCGTTCTACTTTGATTTGTCCACAAATCCCCATTTTTTCCCTTAAATATTTCGGGTTTTTTTTACCCTTTTCATGTTTGGTTGAAAATCAGCAAAGCTGAAATTGTTTTCAAAGTGATAGCTGATTGTATTCCTTAATTTATTTATTTGGTTTTATGCCATGTTTTTTTTGTGTATTGTTTTGTTTTCTTGTAGCCATAATAATTTCTTAAATGACAAAAAAGTTTTTGGAGCTTTTCAAAAGCAATAGTTGAAAGTAATTAATTTAAAACAGATCTGAGCTGAAATAATGAGCAATGTTTCACTTGGCTATTTTTACTGGGATAAGGCTGTATCCCTCGCTAGCCTTGAATCTTGTTTCCCTGTAATTTGAACATATTTATTAAATTTAATTAAATCTAAACAGGTGGAACATAAGCATGAAGGAATATAAAAAAATATAATATTAAACAATATAACAGTTACCCCCTCGCTGAGTTTCCCGCGATTTCCACAGGCAATGTAGAAGTAGCAAAATTTGCACAACCTGCTTTTTCCGCGGGGATGCATTTTCCCCGATTATTTAACTGTGCAACCCGCTCTTTCAAGTTCATGGTTTCATTTCAGCTTCTCTGTGATATGTAATTGTTTATTCAGATCTGGATTAACAGATGGCGATAGTGGTTCATATTTCTGCGAAATATGCAGATATGTTTTGCACCATTTTGCGCTGTATTTTAAAGCTCAAAGATTTTTGTTCAACTTTCAATCCCACGAGAATAACTGCTCGACATTTTGCCAGCCCTATACCCCCAAATCCCATCAAGAAGAGCTTCGTAGACAGTGTGCTGTTTGTTGCTAAAAAAAATAAAATTGGCAAAAAAAAAAAATTCTCAAAGAAACGCGAATTTGGTGCAAAGATTGCGAGGTAGGATTTTGCCTCGGGTCTTGTTTCGAAGTCCATCATACTGTCATTTCCAATAAATGTTTTGCATGTATTCTGCATATTTTCATTTGTATATACGTTTTACCTTTGTATATTATAAAATAAATCATAATTTAACCACGATTAATTTTCAAAAATTTTGCTTATGTATGATTATTCTTCAGTTTCAATTTTTCGACAACCTTTTTATTTATGGTCTGATTCTATATTGAAAAAACACCCTTCTAGAAAACCTTTTTATATGTTTTAACTCTAAATATATGTAAATTGGAAATATGTAGTAAAAAATACGCAATTTTTGAACCTATTTTGGTATAAAAAAGAAAAACAAAATACGCAGCAAGAAGTTTAACAGAGCAAATTAATAATACTGACAATTATAAATGGATTTAATTTAATTTTTTAAGTTACGCTTAACAAACATTTTTTTTTAAAAACGAAGCCAAAAGATTTGCCATATTATATAAATTAAAATACAGCAGTAGAAATGAATAAAAAGCGGAAAAAGCTCTATTATTATCATCAGATACATTCGTAAACCTTTTTACTGCGTTGTCAAGAGATGTTAAAGTCTTCTTATGATAATACACTACTTCCGGGTACATTTATTCTGTTTCTCTAAACTAAAAATTATTCGAAGCACTGTGTATATAATACAAATACTTTCAGGACCCTGACAATTCCTCTCCTACAGAACAACTCTAACGCAAGCAAACAAAAATCATATGCAATAGCATCAGTCCTGTACAGGCGAATACAAGGGATAATTTCAAAAAAAGTATTAAAAAATTAATATAAATGCATAAATGCATAAAAATACAAAAATGCTTCAGTTTTTAACCCAGACGGGCGTTATCCCAGAAGTGCTATTAATCTCAAAAAGGTGGTTTTGAGTCAAACCACCTTTAAATGCCCGATTAACTTTCAAATTGTTACCACCAAATATTATCGTCCTGTATTATATTTAAAGCAACTAAATAATGAGGAATCTATATTAATGTGTGTACGTGTTCTAGCATGGTAAAAAAATAACTGTACCCAAACATTAAATTTTGAATAACGTAATCCTCCACACATACATGGTTACCTGAAAGCCCGAATTTGGAATTTGGAATTTGTTTTATTCTAAATTTCATACTTTTGTAAAATTTTAACGAATTTTTGATTACCAAAACTCAACTGCTTTATTTTTTCCTGCAGTTGGACTTTGTCGAGGATGGATGGACGAGCAACACGAAGTTTGTCTTCAAGGCTCTCGTGTTTGGTAGAAAATCGGCTGAACCACATTTGAGGAGTCCGTTCACTTAAGTGGCATCTTTCCAAACGCGCAGTACATTCTTGTTACGGCCTCTGAAGCTTTGTTTCCTAATTTGTACTCGTAAAGCAAGACAGTTCTGAAAATCTCCTTTTCCAACGACTTGTTCTTTCATAGATTGCGCTTCCTACAAAACCGATAACGAAACGGGCGATTCACTGAACAGCGCTCTACTGAATAAAATTTGAAAGCAATGTACACGTATGGCGTCATCGGAATCACTTCGACCGCACTAACACGACAAAAATAATTATCCTTAAAATTGGCGCGAACTTTCTTAGTTACCTGACAAAGTTGAAATCTCTTCTTTTGTCATCAAGCCGTAATTCGTTTAGATTAACAATGCATAGATCTAGATAATTTACTTCTTATTGATCTGAATTGGTATAGTTTAAATTCAAGCATTCAGGGTAAATACTGAACGAGATTTTAATGAGACTAAAATTCTCAAAGGATATAATATAATCAATATATCTATCTATAGGTGAAGGCAGATTTTTGTAAATCATTGTTAGGTAGTGAACGAAGAAATTAAAATTTTTTAGAAAAAAAATATATATATACCACAGTTGGGATGAGTAATTCGCGTCTATTGGTATTTCTTTAACTTGTAAAAATGAAGTAGCTAAGTAAGTTGATATTTAATGTAATTATGAAAAAGCTAGTGATTAAGATAAATTTTCCAGCTATTACAACCTAAAATATTAAGCACGTCTGGAAAAAATTCTGTAAGTTCTAAAGACTGTTATAAATTTCTTGAAGTGGTAGAAAAATATATAGATTCAATATATATGTAAGATATAAGAAAATACAATAGCTGCTTTAAAAACTAATTGGCAATCTCAAAATTAACATTCTACATTTGGTGCTCTCCCCCTAAATTCATCTGTTCTCCCAATTTCGAGATTTTTCTACGTTACGTAACGTTGCTTGAAAAGGGTAACCAAAACTAATATTAACCAATCATTGCTTGTCCCTAGAATCGCACCCACTCTGGTATAAATACTAGGGCGAGCTAATTGCGTCAGTTCTTTCCTAGCGTCCGCTATTGATAAAATATCCCCGCTGCTCTGCTTCTCCGTCTAAAAGGATGTCGTCCCCGTTAACTTGTGTAAATGAGAAACTATTGTAATTGTTTGTGATCAAAAAGTATATTGTCTATGAAGCATACTTCTAATGTGCCTAGAAATAAATATGGTAATTAGCTGAACTTGGATTATGTCAAAATTTTCTTCATCTTTCCGCTCGTCTATCGAAAGCTCAAAAACGCACCAATGTTAACTGCGCATAAAAATATCCATCCTCTGACGACGACTGATTCCTCTTCTATGCTTACGGAATCATTGTGCATCTCCCAGGTGGCAAAATGGTTAGTCATTCTAACTACACTACCAAAGGGTTCGAATCCCGGAGAAGGCATGTATGTAAATTATTTGTTCCTTGATAGGAGGCAAAAGTGGCTCAACTAATAGGTGCCTTCATAATAAAGTGACTACCGTCTTTTTCCGAAAATAAGGCACTGTCTTACTTTCTTTTTTGGTCTAAAATACGCGCTAGGGCTTATTTTCGGGGGAGGGCAAAAATAAAAGTATATTTATATATTTATATTTAATATTTGTTTTACACAGAATACAGAAATTTAAATTTATTCAAATACAGTCATGCCATCTTCTTCTGGAACATCGTCATAAATAAAATTCTGAACTATATTCTGATTTTCTTCCAAATCCATTTCCTGTTGAATCATTGGTCCGAATCTCTCATGTCTTGCGATATACCTATCGTTAAATGAATACTTCTTGTCTAAGGAGCCTGTTTGTAGTGCATTGGAAACATCACTATCAGTTATTTTGTCCCATGAATTTTTTACCCATTTCACAACTTCTTGTAAGCCTGGTTTTACAAAATTACCTCGATGATTTCTCACTATTCTGTTTTCAATATATTCATTGATTTCCATCTGCAAATGATTCTTGAAGGCTTGTTAATTGCAATGTTAAGTGTCTGGAGGTAACCAGTCATTCCTGCCGGAATCATTATTTGATCAATCTTCCTCTCAGCAAGAAAGTTTCATGTCTTTAGCGCAGTGAATACTGGCTGAATTCCAAACTAGTAAACCTCTATTCTGACCCCTCAACTGTGGTGGCAGCATAAAATCAACTCACTTTCTTATAACTGCTTGGGTGCACCGGGCTTTTTCACTTTCAATGACATAAATTCCTGAAACACGTTGAATCTGGTCTTTTTTACCTTTAGTGATTAAAAATGGCGATACTTTCTTGCCAACTAGACGAATCGCCCAAATACAGGTAACACGTGCACTATCGTAACCGGTAGAAGGAACATAAATTGACGAGGAAGGCTTGTGGTGAACTGTCGTTTGAGCTCCTTGGCCTACGAATACCGCGGTCTCATCCATAGCAATCATGTTGGAGATTTGGTATTTCGAAAAATCGTTGCCATCAACAAAAAGCTTAAACGCAAGTGCACGCTTAACAACTTCATTGTCTTCCAGCTTAAACAATGTTGTTGATCTCCTTAGAGACAGTTCATGTCGTTTAAGGAAGTTGTCCAACCAGTGTGACGATGCTTTAAATTCTTCTGTGGATACATCAAATTCAATTGTTGTTTCAAGGGCAAATTTTTGAATATCAGCCCTGCGTACAACTAAGCCATTGCTCTCCTGCCTGCAATCCATTCCCAGATGCAATCTTCCAACTCAGAAAATAACGGCTGCCGACCTGATCCGACTCTGCGTTTTTTCTTATTTCCTTGGTCCACCAGTTGACACAGGTAATCGTAGTCTGCACGCCATTTACGAACTATACGGAGATCCAGCATCTTCTCTTTACAGAATGCTACAAGATTTAGATCCCTGTAGTCTTCCACGATTCCCTTTTTGTACTCGACGGAATAGCTCTTTCGTTTTGTACTTATTTTGACTGGTTAAAAATTGTTCGCTTTATTTTTAAATAAAATTACGTATGAGGAAATAATCAGACTTACAAGACTGAAATGAATGAACGTTGTATACCTGCACAAATTCAAAATAAATTCCAAAGCCATAGTTAATAATGCAGGTAAAATCGACAACAAAGTAGCAAATAACGCAAAAATGAATCCTGTTAGTCAGTTAACAGATCACTTTCAGTAAACTATCAGTAAAAATAGAAAATAATGCAAAGATTAATCCTACTAGTCAGTTAACAGACCGCGTTTAGTAAACTATCACTAACTAACAGCAAGTTTACTGTCAGTAAATCTTTAATGTTTTATGCTTACGCGTATTTTTTTTATTTGGACGAAAAGAAAATAAGGAACGTGAGGAAGAAGTTATCTATGAAAGCATATATAGCGATTTCCTTGGCAGTATAAGGTATTATCTGCATATTTTTACAAAGCAATTTCATATGAATAATGTTTCAGTAAAACACTTTTTCTTAAAATAAATATTGGGTAAAACTGCCGGCAGATATTTTCTTATGCACAAGAGGAACAATACACATTATCACCCTTACTCATGCCATACAACGTTTTCAAAAAGTAATGAATAGTTTCTAAACAAATTTAATATGTATATGCTAAGAAAGGGCAAAACGAAATTTAAATATAGGAATAAGTATCATTTGGAGAAGGAATAACGTAAACGTTTTTGATTCGTATTATTTCATTTTAGGTATTCTGTTGCTATCTAACACTGAATTAATTTTGTTTTATATTTTAGATATGTAAGTTGTCATACTAAGTCTGTTAGCACATTTTTAGAGGAAATTCATTGTGTTTACAGAAATATTTTACTTCAAATGTTTGTGTTTTAACATTTCCTTTGATAACCCTTATTTTTCATTATCTTTCCACGCCATTATTTCTAAAACAATGGTAGATATTTTCAATATAGGTACTTTTCAATATCGGAAGAAGTATTTTATCCAAGAAAGGTTCTTCGTCGGCGTTTGGACAATCCGCTTCTCAAAAGTCAAAAAGCGAAAAAATCAGTACATGATATATCAGGAGATTAAGCAGGGATATGAATGAAGTACCATGAGTGAACAATGAGTTCTGATACTCATTCCTTGTTCATTTTTTCTAGGAAATTAACAGTGGATTTTGACTTTCGGCTGCTTGCTTTGTCTTGATGCATTTCTACTGATCGTGGTTAAAAAGCATTGTGGTAAAAAAGAAGTTATTTTATATTATAAAATTGGGTATAAAGTATGTTCCTGAACATATGTAGACTTAAGCTTAACCGTTTCATGCAATTTCTTTAAATTTTGTTTCTCGCTATATCAAAACCCTGCAACAATCATAAATCCCTTCGAAACACTTTCTTTGGATTCTTTGAACCATGTTCTAAAGTTTTTTTCTTCTCTTTGGTAATAATAAATGGATAACTTTTTTAGTGGTCATTCAAATATACCCAAAATTCAGCTATAGTGACAACACTTTTCCATTTTTGTCCGAATAATTGTTTCTTATAAAGAATTCATCAGCGCCTTCTGCTTTCAGGAATATGTCATGGTGAAAGACGATGCACATTACGCTTTTCCGTCTTTTTAAGATTCAAATCAGTATTGACAACTTTGTTTATAGTTGGCACTGATCATTTTAATAATTATACAACTGTCTTTGGACTTCTAAGATTTTTTGTTAAAGTTAAGCTTCTTACTTTTGCAACATTCAAAACATACCGTTTTTTCCTTGGATATGGATTTTGAACAATTTTTCCCCTTGAAGTAGAACTTTGATTTTTTTCTTTCCTTTCATACTGACAATATAATTTCTCGCTACTTTTGATACGGAAAACCCATAGCTTTCACAGCGTTTTTTAATAACTAAATACCAAAACATTTCTTCAAAAAAAGCAAAAACATAGTCTTCCGCCCATGGTTTGTTTGAAAACAAAATTGTCAAATCACAAACAATACTTAACACTCTCAAAAATATAGCTGGAGTTAATTTTTTTTTCAAGCACGCGATTTTTTATAGCAAAGCAAAGTCATCTAAAAAGTGTTAAACAGCCTCTGTACTATGCCAGTTTCAATTCAAAATGGAGATTACGCTTTCTGTATCTTGCTGTTTCAGCGTAAAACTTAATATCACAAGTGTTTAGTAAGTTTCATGAAATTCATCGAGATAAGTTTGTAAGAAACAGTTGCATTTTTCTATATAGTGTGTTCCAACAGTTTTCGTTAATTTCTGTTTGAATACTTCATCAGTGTGTTGTTTTTCTGACTAACCTCATTTGTCTGCCAGTAACATCAGAACAATCTCACTATATTCATCATGGCAAAGAAAGAAAGATTGCGCCTGTCGTTGGTAAGAGCCTTGAGCACCATACAGGTGGCAATACGACTTTGCTCAGTTCCGACCCCAGTTTTGATGGAGAACACCTCGAAGTCTCT
>KK118754.1:79847-115817 GCA_000611955.2 Stegodyphus mimosarum | reverse complement strand
TTTCCCTACCACCAACATCTCGAGAGACATTAGGCTCGCCGAAAATTTGTGGTCCCCCCATGTTGCACAGACACTACATTTACAACATCCATGCCTTCTCCTGCATTTGAACACTAGCCCTTCGGTACTCCAGTCAGCATCACAAATTACGGTCCCAGTTGGCATATAAGCATTCTGTACCGCGCCACGAGCATAGAGAAAAATCCGTATTTGCGATTGGATATACTTTCCGATGACATCATTTCATCGCGCGTGAGTGACACGGGCGTGAAAAATTATCGTTTGTTTTCCTTGAAATAAAAAACATTTAGCTGCAACGAATGGTTTCCTATTCCATTATAAAATCTTTCAAAGATGCTGTTAGTATCAGAAGTAATTTTAAGCGTTTAGATTATATAAATATCTGAGTTCATGAACTTAGTGCAAAAACCAAAACACGACGATCTTGAACCAACTAAAGCGGCATTGTGTGCTAGTAAGTATATTATTGTTATTGCACTTCTGTTGCATTGTTTTCCTTTCACATTGCAGAAAATATTTTCTTTGCAAGTGTTATTTCTAAGTTTAATGTCCATGTCATTTCTAATATTCTGTTACCTTAAATGAAAGAAAAAATGCATTCAGTATTCACGCTGAATTTAATGCACGTGTATAAGAAAAGAAACTTCCTTCACTGACAAACACTATTTTTATGCAAAAGTACAAAAGATATCACACATGAAAAAATGGGTAATATTCATAAAGTAATATTTTTCAATTTAAAATACGTATCTGTATTCCTCTGTTCCGAATCTTTATATTAGTCTAACTTCAAAAATAAATTTTACTTTTTCAAACTGGTTATTAATATTGTGAATTTCCTGTGTACTGTGTTATCTCGCAAAGTCGTTTTTGTTATTTCCGAAAAATGACTTATCTCATGCTTTTAGAGATTGCATTTGTAGAGAATGGATATATAATGAACATGAAATAATAAATTAATAATCACAACAGTTTTAAAATGTAGCGTTTTAAATTAAGAATGTATTTATTAAAAATGTCTGCGCTTAGTGTTAATACACATTTAAGGAGTTAGCACAAGAAGAAATAATACTTTTTCTCTCTAGGGGGAAAAACTACATTTTTTATATTAAATTCACCACACTACAGTGTTCTAAGTGTAACCGCATAGCAATAAAAATACAACGCACATAATAATCTTTTCGGTACTGTTCTCGAAATGTAAACAAACGATATGGAGGTATACTCTCGAACCCAAGCAAAGTTAAGGCGTTCCTAAGCATAGAGGAAATGATGTCATCGGAAGCCATATCCGATCACAAGGAGGAATTTTTCCCTATCTCCGTGGCGTGGTACAGAATGCTTATACGTTCCCAGTGGAGCTGCTCATCAGTGTGTGGAGATAGAATTACAAGGTCTTATGTGCTTGCTCAAGAGAAAAACGAAATCTCAGTTATAGAGTCTGGTTATTTTTCTTCGATTTTCTCTTTTTTTGCGCTAAAATGGATTGATATTCACTCGAAGACCATGCTTTTCAAGTCAAAAATTTTATCTCTATAACCAGATTCTATTCTGAAAGTACTCTAGTGCCTAAAATGCTTTAAAAAAACAAGAAAGTGGTCGAGGCTCACAAAGAGATCTGAGAAGTTTATGGTGATAATTGCTTAATCGTTATATAGAATCGCTATGAAACTGCATGATAGTTTGCGAAAAGTTTAAATGTATCGCAGCATAAAACAAGCCATAGAAGGCGTGGATGTTTGTAATTATATAATGTCTGTGCCGCATTTGAGCAGTCTAAAAATGCGGCGAGCCGAAAGTCCTCTCGAGAGGTTGGTTTTAGAGGAAGAGGGGTTGGAGAAAATCGGACTTGATCCTCGGGATGTGTTCTCATCAAAATTGCGGGCTGAAACTAACAAAGTCGTATTGTCACATGTGTGGAGCCCAAAGCTTTTGCCAAGGGCAGGCGCTGTTTTGCAGTCCTTACCACGGTGACTTCCGTGAGCTTGTTCTGATACTACTGTCAAATAAGTAAAATCGGTCACAACAACAATAACAGAAGCTCAATGTTTGTGTTTCGCATGAACTGAAAGAAATTCACTTAACGTAACGAATCGATATTTGCGATACGTATTTTAAACGTAATGCAATTGCCATTCTTTTAAACGAATTATCACTTTTTGTAAAAAACAGTTCACGTTAGGTATTTCTCCCGCCTTCTTCGCATGCCTTCGTGGTGTAGTGGTCAGCACGCTGGGCGCGTATTCGAGAGGTCCGCAGTTCGAGTCCCGGGCAAGGCAATGCTCATTCTTCATCTCTCCTGCTTACAAATAAATGGTAATCGAATCTCTACAATGCTAATCGAAAACAATCCTGGTTCAAGCGTGATGAATCAGCACAAATTATATTGAAAGTTAAACTGGGTCAGAAAAAAAATCATGTTACCAGTTGGGTGAGATCAGAAAGGTGATGCATATTTTAAACTGCTTCCAAGCAAGGAAATGATCATGTCAATTACTAAAAACTTGTGAAATTGGAGGAAGCAATCAAAGAGAAAAGGCCAGAATTGGCAAATCGCAGAAGACTTGTGTTCCACCACGACAGTGCCAGTCCTCACACATTCTTAGCAATACATACGAAATTATTGGAGCTTTGTTTCGGAGCAATGTCGCATTCGCCGTATAAACCCGACCTTCCACTATCGGATGATAATTTATTTCGAAGTTTACAAAACTTGTTAAACTAAAATTCATCAGTAACAACGATGACCTCACCTGGTTGAGGTTTTTCCTGCTTGATCAGAAGTTCTATGAACTCATAATCATACAGTTACCAGAAAAATGGCAAAGGTCATCGAACAAAATGGAAGATAATTAACTGATAAAAGTTAATTTCATGTATAGAAAAACTGAGTTTTATTTCGCACTAAAATACCGAAATTACTTTGTTGTAAACCTGATAATTAATAGAATGCTGCAGATTTCCTGTGTTTACGTTATAAACAAAAGTTTCGAATTTATATATTAATTATGTATGTAATTAAAGGTAATAATAAGTACTGAATATCATTTACAATCATATAAAATCCTCATATAAAATTAATATGAGAGAATCTGATTCGCAAAGTAAATAAGATTACATATATTCCGTAATGAAATCAACCTAATATAAATTTTGTTTGATCCACGAATATTCCTATGGATTAAGGCAATGATCAATTAAATTTAAAAAATAACTTCTTTAATTCTAAACGGGAAATTTAACTGCAATTTTGAAAGTTTCTAACATTTCTCCTAAGGTTTTAGTGAGACGTTTCTCATGTAACAAGCTCTGTAGATATATTTATTGATTAAATGATAATATTTCTTCTTTCGCCCACAATTTACTTTTTATCTGAACTTATGTTTCATTTCGCATCGATCTGGAACTATAACTCAGGTATGATAAAACAAATTCTAAACCTACAGCAGATTAGCGTCTGGTTGATTCATATGCCAAAAATGTAGAATAAGTAAGGAAAATTTAGGTGAAGCTTGGCGTTCAGAATATTTGCCTTTAATAATGGCTCTGCAGTTAACAATGCTGAGACACTCGAATACGCAAATTCCACAAACTTTGAAAATTCGAAGATTAAAATCCGAATTTTAGCTCTTTTGTTCCCTTTCGGATCTTTCGAATTTTATTCTAAAAGCCATTAAACATTTTAACTCAAAACTGGACAGTTTAATTTTATTTAAATCGAATAGAAGAGTACATTTAAGAAAGAGAGAGATTTTTGTACTTAGCATTGACTTTAATTATACTTGTTTATATTGAATGGCTGCCTTCAGTATCACACTCTTAGTTTTTCTGATTGCCGCCCGAACGGCATAGTGGTTAGCGTCTCTAACTGCCGTGCCGATGGGCCCGGGTTCGAATCTCGGAGAAGGCATGGATGTTTGTAAACGTTCAGTTTCCGTGAGGTATGGAGGCACTCTAAGCATATGGCGGGCTGAAAGTCCTCTCGAGAGGTTGGTGGTAGGAGAAGAGGAGTGGGAGGGTCCTCGGACATGTCCCCTCATGGCGCTCTCCGTCAAAACTGGGGACGGAATTAAGCTAAACAGCACTGTCCCTTGTAAGATGCTCAAAATTGTTGTAAACGACTGGCGCAATTTTGTACTCTTTACCAAGAGAAATTTCGCGGTCTTTCTTACAAATATAAGTGTGCCTTTGAAAATTTTCTTACAGATTATAATGAGAAAATAAAATTCAATATACAAGAATTTTAGATGCTTACTTCTTTTTGTGTGTGTGTGTTTTTATACTATAGATACGAATATAAGTGTGTCTTTGAAAAACTGAACTCTAATTTTTCTTTTTTACCTCCCTTGAACCGCTGACTTCAAATTTTGCTGTAATTGAAACCATTTACCATTAAGCAAATTTTTTTCTTCAAATAATTGTTATATGATACATTCGCGAAATTCAAAATTTAAAAAACAATGTCTATATTTAGAATTCATCTCATCTGTAATTTATATTTTCTGTAGTGAATAAATAGTAAATGAACATTTCTTTTTTTTTTCTTTTTTCCACTGCTCAGGCTTCTTCAAAATGAGGGTATTTTATTTCTGTTTCGTTTCCTACACCTGTTCATGAACTATCTAAAAAAATATCTCAAATTATAAATAAAAAATAATATGTCTGTTATTCTCGTTAGTCACATGAGTAATTCTTGTATTTGCCTTTTATTTGTGCATATGTGAGTGTATATGGTTTTTAGCTAATTTTCTAATTTTTATTTTCAACGATTTTTTCCGTCCAGTTTTTTAAAACATTTAATATTAAAATAATGTGTCTAAATTTAGCTTTTATGAAGCAAAAGCTGACGCGTGAAAGATGATTACGCAAGTTATTCATTAACGTAAATAACAGCTATATGAAACTACAACATTTTTTAAATAATTATAACATGAACAAACATCTTTCATTCTAATACATTCGCTTGTTTGAAGTTAAGTTACGAATATTCGTGTATCATACATATTTTTTACATTTTATTCATCTGTGATATTACAAATAATAGCATATCGTTGTATTTACAGTAATTGGTAGAAAGTAAGTAGGATGGGGGGTGTAATATAATTCATATTCTCAACTTTAATTCTAATAAAAGATTGCAAAAAAAAAAATAAAAATCGTAATGCGCTGTGCAGCAGATTGTGAAATGCGAACCCGGAAATACAGTTAAGTACGAAGAAGAGGGAACACTAACAGTCCTTTTAATCACGGGTTATTTACAAAAAAGAATTTTTGATTTTTCCAAGACTTACTCAAATCAACAACACTGCTTGCAATACATGCATCACAGTGCAAACAAATCTCGTTTACGAAAAGAAGTTTGGCTATCCTGAAGATCTTGTCTCCAAAATTGGCATCGATGCTGCAGAACAACGTGTCCTAGTCTGTCTACGAGAAGAACAGCCCCGCCACAGTGTCTGGCGAGTGACATTAGCTATAGCAACAGGGCTAGTATATTTCAAATAGGGGCGAACCAAGGTTCATCAATTCATCTTTAAATGCGCCAGGATGGCAAACTGAAAAGTAAATCTTCAAGACACCCCTACAAAAAATGGGTCAAGGCCCGTTTCTACGGCAACAGACAGCTGCAGACTAACTGGCGAGAGCTTTTCTTATGATGGACAGACTGTACCGGACACGTTATAAGGTATTTTCTCCCTCCTTTTCGCATGCCTTCGTGGTAGCATACTCAGCGCGTATTCGGGAGGTCCAGGTCCGAGTCCTGGCAAGGCATTGCTCATTTTTCATGTCTTTTACTTCAAAATAACATAATTATTCTACAGTGGCGCCCGAACTAAAAAGGTTGTGGTTGATAATTCTTCACCACCAGGATTTAGCGATTGGGTTCCCTAATCCCCTAGTTGCCCTTTACAAGGAGGAATATATAAGGAAATATCTTCATCTTTTCTGCATGCCTTCGTGGTGTAATAGTAGCACACTCTGGGCGTGTTTCAAAGGTTCAGGTCCGAATCCTGAGGAGGTCACTGCTCATTTTCCATTGTCTTCTGCTTCAAAATAATCTGATGACACTACAACGTGACGTGCCAAACACGTAATCAGTTTCGTTGTTGTGATACGTGTATTGCAGTTGGTAATAGCTCATTTTCGTACTTCTTGTAAATGTCAAATGTTATTTACTACACATATTTAAAATTAAAATAGCTGTGTGTCCATATTCCACATTTTATCACAGATTGAATTACGAAAATTTTACTTTTGCCATGTTCTCTCGTCTTTTAAATCTGAGAGTATTAATTAATTCTCTTATTTGCAGTATATGCTTCCAAGTAAAAAATACTGCAACTGAAAAGATAAGCAAGAATGAGAGGACTAAAAAGTAATTGTTCTAAAATTTGTAAACTTTCTTTCTTTCTTTTCGCCATCGACGGAACAGCTGGCCCACTGGGTTAGGTGCTTTTCAGCCTGTTGGATCCCGTCGATGGAATTTAAAGTATATATATATATATATAAAGAGCTTAGTAGTGTGTCCTCCTGCAATTGACCACGCTAAACGAGGAGCATTGAAAAAGGACCAGAACATGGGAAAAGTGCATGATGGGGACTGTTGAGACTAAGGGGAACACTTATTATGGTGCATGTTAGGCAGACGTTTATACAGTTACGGTACATGTTGGGCATACACTATTATGGTACATGTTAGGCATACAGTTATATTAATGATAGCTATATAATCAGGTACAGATGCAAAGATGAACAAATACATTGTACATGTTAGGCATACACTATTATGGTACTTAGTAGGCATGCAGTTATATTAAGGAAATGCTATATAATCAGGTACAGATGTAAAGATGAACAAATACATTACAGATTGTGGGATCCGTTAAAAGAGTGCTGGATTAATCATAAAATTAAACATAATTGGGAATAAAACAAGGAAAATAATAATAATAATAATAAGTAAGACATTAAGTAAATTAATATATGTACAGAGCGGGCTGCTGACGGCAAATTTGTAAACTATTAATTTTTAAAGTTGAAATTAGGAATTTTGGGCAGACATCAGAGATCTTTTAACCTTTTCGAGGCGACTGTCAAGTATATGTACAAGCAAGAAACGCACTCATTACCCGGCCGACACGCTAGCGTTCCAGGGCGTTTTCTCGTTCACTCCCGGCCATTACACAATTGTGCCAGTATCCTGGAACGTTTTAGAAACTATAAAGTTTGGCACAAGATGGCATTGTATGTCCGTATGGTTTCAGATTTATGTACATTTGACCTTCTACTCAAAATGAGAGTAGCATGACTCACACACGCGTTGTTTTTGATTATATAAACATAAATGGAAAGGAATGTTTCCGAATGCCATGCTTTATGGCTACTCTTTAAGCTATCACATATGTTAAAATTAGCGTTTAATTAGCTTTTTCCTCTACTTTACATGAAAATATATAAAAACAAAAAGGCTTACTTTGTTAAAGAATTTTCGGAAGCGCTTTTCAAATTATTCAAAAGTTTTAATTGATACAATACATTAATAAACTTTTAAATTAATAAAAAAATACAAGAAAGTCTGTTTACTTATTAAATCTTTCACGTGAACTGGGAGATAGACGCTCAGTGAGCTCAGTCTTTGACAAAATGTGCAGATGAGAATCACTAGAAATATCGCTTTCTATCTCTTTAGGAAATTACTCATCACTCACATTCATGTCATTACCTGGCTAAATAATCATTCGTCTGATTAAAAAAAAGCTTTCTCGTCATAATAAATTGAAGTCGTACAAGGTATAAATAAATTTAATATAAAATTTCAAAGGCTTTCCGAAAGCAAAACGTAATAGAATCTCACATAGTAACCCTAAAATTAACCCTCACATAGTAACCTACGTGATGCAAAACGTAATAGAACCTAACATAGTAACCCTAAAAGTAACCCTCACGTAGCAACCTACGTGATGCAAAACGTAATAGAACCTCACATAGTAACCCTAAAAGACTGCATAGTAGCAAAAAAAAACGAACATAAAAAGGATTTGAAGGGTTATATAAACGCGAATGTTTATATCACCAGAAAACGCTCTGACATGCCAGCGCACCGGCCGGGAAATGAGTATTTTTCTTGCTTCTTCATGGATGTAGGCTTAATTGGAAACAACCGTCCAGCCCTGGGCAGGCACTCGCGAAAGAGACTACTGACCTCAGCGATAAGCGCACGTTTGCGCTTCCCGTAGCTAAAGGGTTAAAGAGACAAATTTTGAAATCCTTAGTTTGCAAATATTGGCGTGTTTGTTTTTTGAATATTTTTATTGTGGCAAAATCACACATTTTAAAAGCAATATTTAGTATTTATTAACGAAAATGTCTATATATACTCAAATAACTCTTAAACTGATTAGTGTTCTTATAACTCTTAAACTGATTAGTGTTATTAATTGCTTAAGCAGATGCGATATTCTAAGTTTTTGAAATCTATAAATAATTGTTGCCTCTTAAAAGCTGATGTAATACATTTATTTTGTAGTTAAACTTCAAAATTGCTAATTTATTACGAACAATTGTTACCCTGAATCTAATTAAATGAAAAATTATTACAATCTTAATTAGCTGATTCTTCTTTTGAAAATTAAAATTTCATCATTATTTACATGTAAAAATAACTTAAATAATTTACTTAGATATACATAAAATTCCATAAATGTACCTCACTTCGCGTTACTCTACTTCCTTCGTTTTAAAGTGAAATAAGCCTAAAATTCTTCCAAACGATAACGCTATCTTTAAAGAAGAAACTTACTCGATATTACGGGAGAGAAAATTTTAAGAAAACCATACATTTTCCACTGAGCGCCATCATTCTTACACATGCTTAGAAAACTGCGTTTTCAAAAAGAAATAACTCAGGTCATCATCTTAATTAACAATTTTTAAATTCTAATAATTATCTCCGAGGCTGTGCTAGAAATATCTCGGAAATCTCCAGGATTAAAGATTCTTTCTGCAACGATGTAGATGCCGTTAAGGATTGAGGTCATTCTTTTGCCGCTTTCCGAAGCTTAACGACTGCTTGCACCAGCCGCAATTACTACCAGATGTTAGGCACATCATTCTCATTCTGAGGCGGGAGCCAGTAACCGGTTAAAGCCCGAAATGAGCGTCTCCCCGATGATGAGAGCCGGATCGAAATATGCGAGATGGAATTTAATAAACAAGATGCAGTGCCGTAGTTAAGACTTGCCTACGGATGAAATCCTTTTTATGTGTTAAGTTCCGCCGGAAAACTTTAGCCAACAATTATTAAATGAATTGCAATCGTAAAACTAAACGTGAATTCACGAATATGAATGATTTTGAAACTGTAAAATATTAATATGCAAATATTATTTTCGTACTTCTCAGCGCTTTCTTTTAACTGGAAACCTTAATTTTGACACCATGAAGACAACACTCATGTGGACACCACGTGACTTCCTTGTGAGGGCTATTAAATTATGTATAGTTTTTGCTGCACTTCATTTAAACCTATTTCCTCGGGTTATACTAAGCTGACTAACTGATCCCTCAAGGCAAGTTGAAAATGGCATTAAAAATTACGAATTTTGAAATTAAATATCCCGGCCAATACGTGAGACATATTTCTTGTATTTTTATTTTTCCTTAACGAGTATAAAACTTTCCGAAATATAAGTATAGGAACTAAGAGGAAGTTAAATTCCGTTTTTTCTCGAACATAATTTTTTTTGAATGAAAATTTGACACTGCCATGACACAATATTTTCGTCATTTAAAACACTGCCGTAACTAGACGAAACAGTTGACAGTTGAGAGGCAGAGTCTGAACACCGGTGCGGCTTACTTAGACTATTCGGGTCTAGTATAGGCTCCGCAACTATCCAGGGCAACCCCTCATGGGCCCTATAAGGGCATACATTGATCCTGTATCATATACACATGCTTACATAGTTACACATTTCATAATATATTCTTACATAGTTACATAGTTCATGGCAGACATAGTTCGTAGTGCATGCATACATACAAGTAGTTCATAATACATAGATATTTCATAATACATGTTTACATAGTTCATAATACATTGAGCCTGTTACATAATACAAGCTTACATGGTTCATGATAATTTTCATTGGCGTTAATACATACATGCTTCATAATATATACATTACTTCGGCTATGCTATCTCTACTAAATCTGCAGAGAAGGAAAAAAAAGAGAGAGAGAGAGAAGAGAGAGATTGACTGGGATCTATTCCACACTGCACAAATCTGTTCCCAATTCCTCCAGTTTCTGCATTATCTTGCATATTTTGCTGCGAAATGCTGGCTGTTTGATCAGATAACGCTTATGAGAAACTGCCTGTTCCGGAAGCTGCACATGCCACTGTGCGGTTAGAGGACATTGGATCAAGTAATGGTCTAATATACCCATGGCTCCACAGACACAACTTTTGGTATATGTCCTCGCACATAGCAATAGGAGGAGAAAGGCCCGTACAAATCGTGCCCCGTCACAAATCTCGTTATTTGTGGGGATGACTCAAGACGATCCAGCGAAACTTTATGGTAGTATTCATAGGTCCTCCTGCTTTGTTCGGTAGGGTCCCATTCCCAACTAGACGAAACACTGTCACTTAATTCAGTTACTATTAACTGAGTGTAGATTGGTTTATTCCCTTGACAAGTCAATTAATCTGCTATCAATGACAATGGCAACTTTTTTAATATTTAAAACTTTTTTACTTTTGATATTGGTTTTGTTTTTGCGATTAATGATTTTTCTTAGCAGCCTTCTAGGTGACTCTAGTCGAGTGTTCAGGAGCCTTCTGTCGTGCTGGTCCGATGAGAAACATCTTCAGACTGAATTAGCCACGCCTTCTTAATTTTTCAGTAGTATTTTATATCCTCAGATTCGCAATATCTGGAACAATATCAGAGAAAAAAACAAATTCATTAGTTCGTCAGCCATCTTGAAATCAAGAGGCTATGACGACAGACACGGTACAGAACGCCAAGATCTCCTGACGCTCTTGCGCTGCCAATTGGAACGAATATGAACACCTCTGAGATGTCAGACCATGTCGTCTGGCATGTCATAAAAGCTTGGAAACAGTGACTTGCGGGATCTCTGTGCGGTCCGCCGCAAATTCATTAAAATTTTACAAAATATGAAGTAAATAAAAAAAATCGAAATTAAAATCGGGCTTCCAGGTGTCCATGTTCGCTGGAGTTACGTTATTCAAAATTTGATAACTCCAGATTCCTTTGTTTTTTCACAATGCGAGAAACATACATATATTCATGCAGATTCTTTCTTTAAAACAATAGACTGAGGAAATATTTGGTGGCAACAATCTGAAAAGTGATACGCCGTTTAGAGTGAGCCAATCTACAATTCCATTTCGAGACTAACAGTCCCTTTTGGGTTAGAAAAAGTAACGAAAGGTTATTTGCGAACGTAACGGCAGATGTGTGCCGTCGATATATGGGTTGAGTGGCACTAGCAATTACTCGTAGGTTATCATCTGGAGATCCATGATAAATTTAGATATATTGTAGAGTTTATATTTATTTTAACTAACATTTAGTTTAAGTTAATATTCCTTTCCTGTTTAGCCTTCTTTTTTCCCTAGAAGTGCCCGTGCCAGAGTATGTAAATTTTAATAGCACGCACAGTTTATTCAAATTTAGCGGAAGCTAGTTGAATTAAATAGTAGACGAAACCAGAGTGTGAGAATCTTGCTTTCAAGCTACGCCGAAGATATTGCTTAGTAGAATTTAGATCAGCGCGTATCGGCCTGTGTGCCTAGCTTTACAGAAGGGTTAGATTTCAACTGTTAAATTAGTAATCTTGCTGAATATCAGCGATTATTAAAAACGCGGTTAGTTAGGATCTCAGAGCCTCGTCGATAGTGTTTTATATTTGTTCATCTAGTTCTTATTTTCAGTTTTACCTTACTTTTAGTTGAACCGCCGGGTTGGCGCAGTTTGTGAGCGTCGAGTAGACGAAGTTGTAATTTTAAAGGTACAATAAAAGGGTTTCAACCCCTAAGTACGTTTTTGTGTGACTTTACGCATAGCAGCACTCACTATCACAGTGTCTGACAAGTTGGGCTAGCAAGATCGTACAATATTATTACAATAAAATTAAATCATTGATGATCAATGTGTCCTTTGGCCACCTGTGACGTAATGGCTTTCCGGACTACATCAGTGCAGATGGTAACTGTGGCGCCCTGGCAGTCACCAATGCGTCGAAGCATATAGGTTTTCAGGTTAACCATAAACCGAAAGACAGCGGTATTCATCAAGATACTTTGTTGCTAATGTAATATAATCAGTTTACTCGATGATGGAAAAAAAAACAGAAGGCTGTCTGAGATTGCAAAAGCCATTTCATTCAAGGTCATTCGTCACCAGCGACCTTTGAGTCAGTTTCTGGCGTAACGCAGGGTAATGTTTTGTATGGAAGCAACACATGTCGTGCATAGTCAGTAGAATCAGATGCGCGTAATGTAACTTATTTTCTAATATTAAAGTGCAACTATTGTTTGTATCATCCTCAATTTAATATTGAAATTTATAGCTTGAAACACATTTATTTTATCTTTAAAATAGTATGTCTGTAATACGTAAAATACTTAAACAGACATTTTTAATAATCCAAAAATTTAAAAAGGCCTGTCTGAATTTTGAATTATTCTGATGCTGAAACTCTAAAGGAGTTATAGTTCTTATGGACTAACCTTTTCACACATCCACTGCAGATGATTGGATTGGGGGTTAACTTTATCTGTTTCGAAGAAATATTATGCCAGAATGTTCATACATTCGGTTGCATTGAAATCGAAAAGTTTCTCTTTCCTTCATGGGTTCATCTCAGTTTTACACTCGTGAATAAAGTTGTCATGGCATAGGAATCCCTTGGGAAATCTCTCCCGCTCAAAGATCGATACAGCTGCTTTCTTTCTTAAGCCTCAGGGAGACATTTTTCAACCAATATCCCCCTACCTGAAATTTAAAAATGAAACAAGTTAAAAAAATTCTTTGGGCTTTTTCATCGTAATATCTTTGAAGGAATTTAGAGAAGATCTTAGAATACATAGAAGATGAAGGGAAAACCTGATAACTGCCAGTAACGGATTTGATGGAAGGACCAGAGGTTATATTGAAGAGTAGCCTTCATTATTTGTCAAGAAATATTTTATTCCAAAGGCACAGCTCCGAATTAAATTAGAGTGGGATACCAGCAGTCGAAGCGAATATCAACATTTTCCTTCTACGAGTTTTCGAATAAAAATACTGAAGCTCGCTCAAAAAAGTAATAGGCGGGAAAATACGGAAAGTTAAAAGTCTCCTTAAAGAAGTTCTCGGTCTAAAGAATCTTGAAATATATATATATATATATATATATATATATATACTATGCAGATTGCCACGCAGAAACATCGTTCGGATGGATTCGAGAGAGGTCAAAATGGATATTTTCGTTAAAATATCTTACCGAAATTTTTTTGTGATTACAATACTTCTTTCCCTTCATGCAAAGAAATGTTAAAAAAAGTTAAATGTTAATCCCATTGCTTCATTGGAGGTAGAAGTTTTGTCATTAGGTTTTTGGGTTTTAATTTTTATCCACGATAATAAAATATTTCTAATAACTGCAGTTCTGCATATTTAAGTTGCGATCGCATGCACACAATTCTAACGGATATATTACTTTTGTTAAAAAATATATAAATGTTGTTACAAATCTTAGGTGTTTCAGACGAAGGAAATCTTGTCGCCAAAAATACGTTAAGACAATTAATTAAACATTTGAATTCCGAAATGTAAAATAAAAATAATATTAAAAAAAGATGTAACCATAATTTGTATACTGCAGCGAAGTTAAAATTGGTAGTTCGTAATTTTCTGATAAGTATAAAAATCAGCATGGTTCTAAAGATGAAATAGTAATATTTTTTTCGGTGGTTAAACATAAAGTAAATTTTAAAAAATCAA
Source organism: Stegodyphus mimosarum (assembly GCA_000611955.2). Taxonomy (NCBI): domain Eukaryota; kingdom Metazoa; phylum Arthropoda; class Arachnida; order Araneae; family Eresidae; genus Stegodyphus; species Stegodyphus mimosarum. The sequence continues at coordinate 101,775 of KK118754.1, read as the reverse complement.
AGTAAATTATTCCAGTTCTTGCAAAGCAGTTTTAATAAATCATACAAGAAAGTGCTTGAATACAAAATAATTTTAAATTAAAAAAGATCTGAATGTTTTCAGATTTTATATTATGCCCAAAGGGACTTTTTTTCAACGTTTTGCGTGTTATCATTATTTATTGAATATCATGTTCTTTGCACTTAAACCATAAAATTCAATCCAGCAGCAATATCTTAAAATGATTTAAAAATAGTGTATCTTTAGAATTTCCGATACGCAGTCTCGCGCGCTGGGGATAAAAATGTTCTTTTTTTCCCTTACATTGCCATCGCTCATTTTGAAATCGTTGAGTTTCGTAATCAAAACCTCATAGATGCTTTCCAAAATAGGAAATAGATAATAAAAGAAATTTTTAATTCCGGCTTCCAGATGCCCATATTTGGGTGGAGGATTACGTCATTCAAAATTGGATGGCTCTAGGTACTCTCGTTTATCACAGTTCGAGAAACATGCATACATTCATGCAAATTCTTCATTATTTAATTTCTTTAAATATAATATAAGGAAGTAATGTTTGGTGGCAACAATTTGAAAAGTGAATCACTCTTTATAGTGAGACGCCCAAACGGCCAAAACGAAATTAATAGCCCTTTTGGGCTAACGTCCTTTGGGATAACAATAAAATTAAATTAAATTTATAGCTGAAACTTAAAAATAATTAATGCAATATTTCTGATAACTCTCGGGCAGTTTTTTTCCCTTCACCAAACAGCTGATTTAACCAGCGTTTTCACTTTTTTTGCTTTGCAGTGTTTCTAATACATACCTCTAGTAGTCCAGGAGAGAATGGTTTGTAAAACTAGTTCAAGTTTTGTAAAATTAATATTATTGCTTTTTGTTTAAGCGTTTAGGCTCGAAAAAGTATGTTATCGAAAAACACGTAAAAGTTGAAACCAGATATTTTTTTCCGATTGTGATAGTGAACGCTTCTCATATCTATGTCTTAAAATAAGTCATATGAAAGCTTAATTTTGAAAAGAAACAAAAATGTATGTATTTAAAAAGTACATGTTTTTTCTTTCTCCTCTAAAGTGTTCTTTCCATTTTCTCATCTTTGTTAGAAAAAAACCCAACTTTAAGTATAAATGCCTCATTTTCGCCTTAATTAAAAATGATCTTACATTAATAAATGCAGTACTTGAAACAGTTTTGAGAGCTGATTTGAATTCATGTAATCGATTTGAATACAAAATGGTTTATAAAAAACAATATGTCCATTTTTGTCACAATATGGCAGAAAAATGAAACTGTTAAGTTGTTAATTGAGCAATTTTAAGTCAGAATTCCGAACGTACGCCTTTACAAAAACTTCAGAAACTCTTTGGGAAGACTTGGAGGAAACAATCTTGAAACAACTGCATGCAATTTTATTTACAGAAATTTTACTGAAATTATTAACTAGCGATTTTAAGCCTCATTTTCCTAAGAGAAATAAAAATGTGTAAAACCGAACTTTCACTCGTCAAAGACCTTCTCAAGAGGAAAACTGTTACACTTTAAATTGCAGAAAATATTATGTCAGTGAGTCAAATGCATTTAAAAAACCTCATTGCAACACCTCATTAACATTGGTAAAAAGTCTCAGCAATTTTGTTTAGGATGGCACGCTATGAAGCAAAATAAAGACAAAGGGGGATCGTAAGAGGCGAGGAGTGCCAAAAATAAAATATGATATAATAAGCTCATCTTTCAAGAAATGAACTAAATAAAAAAGGTAGCTTACTTTACTCCATCATTCCTTGGCATAGAAATGGAAATTAATGAAAACGGACTAAAGGTCTTGGACACTAATAAGGAAAGAGTATTTTTTTCTTCCACAAAAGAAAAGACTACCGCAAGAGATGCGAGAAGGAAATGAATAAACGAGTGGCGGTTTTCTTCAGTTTAACTTTTAAGACACCTCCACCAAAAAGGAAAGAAGTCAAGAAGAAACCTCAGTGTCAAGAAAAGATTCAGTCTTCGCTAACAATCTGCTGCACAATTGGATAGTTGATGAGAGGAACGACCGACCACTTGGGACATCGTCTTTTTACCCCCCTTCCACCCTGTCCTCTCTTTGACGTGGGGGTCGCTTGAGAGGAAGGGGGCGGAATGAAGAGCTTAAATGGAAGAAGAAGAGGACGAAATTGAGTGGTCGACACCAGGGGACTATGTAATAAATTCTGCTTGCAGGAACTGATGATGTAAACGTGGAAAGGGAATATCCGAGACTTCAGGGGCGTTCGAAAGATCGCAAAACAATGTAAATTTGTTGGAGAAACTTGTATGTGGTAGTTGCGAACGTTTCAGAATAGGAAAAGAAGCCTTATTTTTTATTTAGAGGTGATGTTTAAGCAAAGGGCCATTTTTCTTGAGGTGCATTTTCTCGGAACTGAATTTTTAAACTAGCTTTAAATCTCCATTTGCTCTAGGGGGAAAAAGAAATGTTTAAAAACGTTCAAATTTTCTTTAACGGTTGCAGATTGAATTATGACACTGTGGAGACATTATGTTACTTAGAAGCAGAAGAGATGAAAAATGAGCAGTGCCCTCGCCGGGACTCGAACCATGGACCTCTCGAATACCCGCCGAGCGTGAACCACGAACCACTACACCACGAACGCATGCTAAGAAAACAGGAGAAATACCTTATTTACTCCCTCATTTAAAGAGTGACTGGAGATTAGGGGACCCAATCGCCAAATACTGGTAGTGGAGAATCATCATCCACCACCTTTTTAGTTCGGGTGCCAATGCAGAAACATTAGGTTATGTAGAAGCAGGAGAGATGAAAAGCGAGCAACGTCCTCGTCGGAGGGCTCGAACTACGGACCTCTCGAATTTGCGCCGAGCGTGCTGGCCACTACACCACGAACGCGCGATAAGAAGGCGAGAGAAGTATGTTATAATACAAAGACATGAAGATGCCACTAGTGGCCCAGTGTTTATGGCCCCCTACCACGAGAGTCCCCCCAATTCGATACCAGACGAAAAACTGGATGCGTTGTTAGTTTTCGCGCTTTTCTGCATGTTTAATCCATATACGAGCCAATTTCTGTTAGAAAGCCTTCCACGAAGACATTCATCTCTTAGGCAGACAGTCTTCTATTCTTTGTCCTAAGCAAATAATTTAACCTAATTAGGTTTGTATAAAATTTATCTTGAAGTAAACGGAGATTAGAATTTTAAATTTAGCACCTTCAGTAGCATGTAATTTCGATAATTTAGAGTAAAATTGCTTTATGCTATGCTACTACAACACCTTTATCCTATTCTCTAATCACAAACGCTACTTCATGAGATGAAAAATCTACGAGATGTAACTGTTCGGCGTATCTTAAAGTTCATGATCTTTCAGATTTTAACACTGTATTGCTAATAGTTAAGTAACAGACTTAAAGGCAAGATGCGTGCTTCTAAATACTATTTATTATTAATACATTAACAATAGTCATACTTAAAATATTATAGACAATAAAACGAGTATATTACGACTATGCTGTACAACTCAATTACAGAATTTTCCTCTGTTCTTAAACATTGTTAGAAATAAGCAAATGATAAATATCCGAGTGACGATAATTTGGACCACTGATGATGACAGAAACGAAAAATAAATGAAACTTTACCTTTCTACTTCCTTGTACGAAGTAAAAAAAAGTACTGCAATCGCGAAAAGCTTCGGGTGTCGTACTTTAATGAAAATATCCATTTTGACCCCTATCGAATGCTATCTAACGAACTTTTTGTGTGACAGCCTACATGAGGACAGAATAAAGGACTCTTTTTCCCCAAAAATATTATAAAACTGATTTAAAATGGATTCTGAAGAGATTTTTTCGTGGCATCTGTACTTACGTATGTATATATGTATGTATCTCGTATAACTGAAAAACAAGTAGCCTCAGAACGTTGAAATTTTGTATATAGGAGTGCAATAACATGTAGATGTGCACCTCCTATTTTGATTGCAATCGTCCGCACCAAAAGTATTATATATATCCACTTTATTACTAGGCTCAGTGAGCTCAATTTCTTTACTTTTATATTATTTGTTACTTGTGCAATTTTTGCTTGGTAAAAATTATTGAATTATGTTGTTCTTAGCTTCCAGTTAAGGTTTTTTATGCCTTTAGTTAACCTACATGTTATAGTTGTAGAATTATCAACAATTTAAAAGTTATTTAAGTATGGCAAAGCCTAATTTTTTGGTCATAAGCAGGCATATTTGTTTACATTTGAAACTTAGCAGAATTGCCAATCTAGAGAAACCAAGCTTTGCAACAGCAAAGATAACGCCTTCTCTTATTATTGCGAATTAAATCACGCTTAATAAATTCTGGAATTTATTCCAGGATATAGGTGTTTAAGATATACTTCGTAACTTTTTATATAGATATTTTAAGTTTTCGTGTATTTTTGCCTTGTCACGAAGTGAGAACTGAATTAATTGAATGAGAAATACTGAATGGGCTGTGATTTTTTTTTGTTTGTTTCCTTAATTTCTTTTAACCATCGTTTTAGATTTGTCATACTATTTGAAAGGAGCGTGTGGCAACGATTAGGTAATATACATAATGACGATTAGGTAATATACATAATGACGATTAGGTAATACACTTTAGATGATAAACATAATTTTTGTGTATTCTGAATTATAAAATAAATAAGATATAACTCTGTTAAGTGACCCTAAGATTGTCGCTATGGTAAACAAATACAGTGAATTTTAAAGGACGCATTTATTCCACCAGGATTTGGTGACTGAGTCCCCTAATCCCCAGCGTCCTTTAAAAGGGGGACTATATAAGGTATTTCTCCCGCCTTCTTCGCGTACCTTCGTGGCGTAGTGAACAGGACGCTTGACGCGTATTCGAGATGTCCAAGGTTCGAGTCCCGGGGAAGACATTGCTCATTCTTTCCATCTCTAACTACAATCTATTCTAATGTCTCTACAAACTGAGAAAGGCCGGACTGTCACCTGTATGGTGCTCTAAGTTCTGGCCAACGACAGACTCAGTTTTGTACTCTTTAACACAATAAAATCTGTGGGATTGTTCTAATTAGGTCAGATGAATGAAATTACTCAGAACACACGCGACAATGGCGAGAAAGCTCCACTATGAGCGAAGATTCGCATGGATGAGACAATTAGAAAAAAAGAAGGTTAAAGGGTCTTAATAATGTAAATTTCATGTGCTTTTGAATTAAATTTAATCGCTATCAGTAAATTCTTATGTCCAAGGGGTGTCAAGTTAGTTCATTTCTGCTTTAAGAATGTAATTATAAATTTCTTGCTTTTTATAATTTTAATATTTATCTGAATCGATGTTTTAACATGTGTTTATTTTTTATTGCATATGAGTCCTTTTTACTTCCTTGTATGAAATAAAGGAAGTACTGTAATCAAGAAAAGTTCTAGGTACCATATTCTGGTACGAAAATATCCATTTTGACCGCTATCGAATGTAATTTAACGATGCTTTTGTGTTATATCTGTACGTCAGGACAGAACAAAGGGCTCTTTTACTGAAAACGAATTATAAAATCTTAAAAATGCATTCAGAAGAGATTTTTTTCCTGGTATCATTACACAAGTACGTATGCATCTCGCATAACTCAAAAATGAGTAGCCTCAGAAGGTTGAAATTTTGAATATAGGACTGCTACAGCACGTAGCTGTGCCCCTCTCTTTTTGGTGGCAATCAGCTACACCAAAAGTATATAAATATATATATATATATATACCCACTCTGTTACTCGGTTCATTGAGATCAGTTATTTTATTCTTATATGTTGGTAAATTGTGCATTATTTGCTTTATAAATTATTGAAATATGCTGTTCGTATATTCCCGTTAAAAGTTTTACGCCTTTAATTAACTTACACGAAATAGCTGTAGAATTATCAAGTATTTAAAAGCTGTTTAACTGTGGCTAAGCCTAATTTTTTTACCTTAGCAGCCATATTTGGTTACATTTGAAACTTTGCAGAATATTGGATTTGTTGCCAATCTAGAGAAACTAAACTTCGTATCAACAAAGATAACGTCTTCTTTTATTATTACGAAATAAATCATGCATAATCCATTCTGGAATTATCATTAATGTATTCAATTATTCCATATATTGACTCAGCATAGCTTCCACAACAAATTAAGTCAGTTTCTAGGCTTTCATTGTTTCTTTACCGAGTGAGACTAAAAGTAATCTTTCAGTTTCGTACACCAAAAAATCTGCCTTCTTGCCCGCTGGACGAATTGTTTGTTTTTGCTATGAAACTCTAATTTTAATTGTAAATCTTAATCTTTAAATTGTTTTAACTGTATTTATGTTTTATATTTTTCTATATTTTTCACTTTTTAATAAAGATATTTTGAGGTTTCGTGTATTTTTGCCTTGTCGCGAAGTGAGAACTGAGTTATTCAATGAGAAATATACCTCTAATGAAATTCGAGCAAATACGTTTAAACGAAATGCAGAAAAAAATGCGCGGAATTTAATATTCCGTAGAAGAACGTCATGTTGTGTATACATCAGATGTTTTACTTTGTTAATTTAGAATGAAAAATCTCAAATTAATGTAGCTCATATAACCTTACATTAAAATACCTGGAAGCAGAAAGTGAAAGTCTGGATTTTAAAACATTTAATAAAGCTATCTAGAAATTACTGGAAATTATTCTATTTAGCAAAATTCCCGTTTAAGACATTTTCGGACGTTAAGAATCAATGAAAGGAACGTGTAAAAAATTGTTTACAAAGTAGACAATAAAATTCAGTCATGCACAAAAATCTTTTATTTAAATTTAACTTGTTTTGAATGTTTTCGCAATATTAAAATCTTTATACAATTTCAGTTTCGAGATTTTAAAATAACTACTTCGGCACTGATAATCGAAACAGCAGAAAATTTAACTGAATTAATTAAGAAAATGTTTTGCCTGTGATTATGAAAGTTATCTTCATACTACTGTGTAACATTTCAATTAAATTTTCATTATTTAATACACTGATAAAAACTGCTAACAATTTCACAGACTCTATTTAAAATTTCTACGGTTGATTTTATCCTGAAACTTTACATATAAGAACGAACAGGACATTTGAGAACGAAAAATATGACAGGATATGATGGGATAAAATTATGAAAGGATGTTTAAAATTTTAGAAAACTATTGTAACTTTACAATTTTCTAGACAGTCTTCTCGAAGACGGTTCTTAAATTACGTAATGGAAACGTTATTTCGACAATCTGAGCTACATTTCAAAATATGACATTATTTGACGCAGTTTCGGAAATATTTATGTTATAACAAAGGTTCAATAAAGCCTTAACTTGTGATAAGCTAAGAGTTTGCTGAATTACATTTAACTGCAAAGATTATTCAAACTGTGTGATGCTAAGTTTTAAATACCATCTGTCCAACTTCCTAGTTGAGGTGCGAAACTAACATTTAACCATATTTCCTGCAATTTTCAGGTATAGTTCGACCGCCTCATCCGCGACCATGAGCGCAAATACGCATGCGCCGTTCTGACCGAATTATTCTCAAAATAGGGTGGAAACTGAAGGGTACTTTTTTCCCCTCCTGCTTATCTCTTTCCGGAGAAAAGAAGATTTTCATCTGAGCTTTCACGTCGCAGCAAATAATAACGCCGTTTTTGGACGAGTCTATGTGTTTTAGCAGAATGCCAGCCAGGGTTGCGTTTGAAATGGTCGAACTATACTTTCGTAGCGTCTGTATTTATGAATTAGTGGTCTAAGTTCCCCGTTTGCTTACCAGTGTCCGAAACCACGAAAAAAATGTTGGCACTTGGAAAAAGAAAAAAATTGCTTATTATTTGAAAAGCACTAGATTCATAAATTCCTAGCAATAAATTCCACGGTAAATAATGTAAACAGAGAAAGGTTTATGTTAAAAGATTGGGCACGTCGCAGCATTTTTTTTTTTTTTTTAAATGTGAAGTTATTTCATGAATGAATGCGTCGTAACCTGAGGATGTTTGGTTTCTAAAAATATCAGTTTCCTTTTTCGGGAAAATAAAGTCCTTCGCATGACAATAGCGATTTCAAAATGCCATATGAGAACAAATTTTCATCCTCAGAAAAACAGGAAGTTTTTTGTTTTTAGGAAAGCTAAACAAAAGGGAGTGCATTTAGGAGAGTTTTGCTTTATGGTCTACTCATCGGTTTATATATTTTTAATTATACAGAGATGCTGTAATTTAAGAATCTTATCAGTGGTATGTGACAAATGGCCATCAAACAAAAACATGCTTCAGAAACATGCATCAAAAAGGTTGCGCTAAAGGATGCTTTTCTGTCATCTGTGAAAAATATCTTTGCGAGTTGAACTCACCTGCGGGGAGCAGTAAAATAGCTGAACACTCTTAGTTCGGGCCAAAGGCTCGAATCCCGAGAAGGGACTGGTTGCATGGGCATTTTCGTGATTTTCCCCATGTGTATCGTGTATACTAGCCAGTTTTCTTTAAGATTCTTCCACGAAGGCATCCCTACCCTTAGGCAGATAGCCCTCGAGGCTTTGCAGTAATCACATAAAAAAAAAACCAAACCAAACATTTGTAAGATATTTCTTCCACTGCAATTTTCTGGAGTGAAATGATCTTTTCTTCAAGAACTAACGTAGTTATTGTTTACCTTTTAAATCTTGCTTCATAGCTAAATTATTTATCACTATATATTAAGTTTATGTGTGGTATTTAACATTTGATTACGTCATAGTAAATAACATTGCTGAAAGCCTCAGTACTGGTTTCCCCAAGCTTAATGTCAATATGAAGCAACTGCACTTAGAAAAACCTACATAAAAGCATTTTCATTTTAACACTTTCACCCGTAACCGAATGACGGCAAAACTTCTGATCAGGTTGCGTCAATCACATTAGGGTTACAGCTCTTTGAGTCCTTACGAGGTAAATTAGGTATTTGAAAAAATTATGGTTGTTGCTGAAAGAAAGAAATGAAACTGATTGTTGTCCATTCATTCTGTTCATCAAACTTAATTGTGCTTTCTTCTTCGATATCAACTTTTCTTTCTTCCTGACCAACAAATTCTTATAAAATATGATCAATCGTTATCTTCACAACATTTATTATCACTGCATTTATCAGTATTCAAATCAGGATCCGAAGATTAAGATCTGAAGATGTAATTCTGTTTCTAAAATAGTTCATTCTGGAAAATCTCGATTGTTCCTCAACGCTACCATTTAAATTTTTGTAGGCCTGACAATATGCTTCTCCTTAACTGCTGTATGATGCGCTTAAAATTACTCTCTTATTTTGTCTGTTAGGCATTACTTTGAGGTCTCACATACTTTCCTAGATACTTAGATGCTCACACACTAAGGTACTTGAGGAAAGCTGAATGCATGCCCCAAAATGTGAATGACTGAATGCCTGTTCCGAAATGATTGAATGCATGTCCCAAAATGTTTCGTTGTTGACGTTCTATTCTCCTACGGTCGGAGATATTTGGCGCATGACATAGCAGAACTCGTGCTAGATTTTCTTACAGACTCGCGTGGTAGTCAAAATGTTAAGGTGACACGCTTCTCTATATTCGATTGACAACAAAGTGAGCAAAGAAAATTAGATATTGCACAACAATTTCGTTGGATACTCCTGGATAGAACTGTACCAGCACTGAACTGTACCAGCTTTATTAACTGAAACTGTACCCAGCACGCTTCGCTTTTAGCAAGGGCATTTCCAACAGTTGAGTTGCTAAGCATCGAAATACGAGTAGTTTGCCTCAGGTTCTCTCTGAATGGTTTATATTCCTATTTGCAAGATGTTTAATGTTCTTTTTCAAGTGTAACGTTAATATAGCGCAGCTTCTTTACTATATCCTCCACTGGATGGTATTACTCTTTTTACGGCATAGCCCTATTAAGCTATGCCACAGCCAGGTGTCAAATACATTTCTGTATAGGCCGACACCTTTTCCATACACGTTTTCTCGAGTCCGTTCCATCGTTTAATTCCATATGAAACTACCCAAACTATAGTTTTTGTACATCGATGTCGCTTGAAACTGGATTCGTTTTACTTAGCTGTTGAAAATGTGACTTATAAATCACTATATATGCTTAATGTCGGTGCTGAAAAACTGGTAGGCCCACGACAGTTAAGCAAGATGACTACAACTGAAGAAAAGAAACATATCTGGGCTTTCAACCATTCTGTAGATTTTACGAAATCGGAAACAGCTGCACTTCCGTTATTTCGGATAATATTAATGGAATTTTAATATTTTTCCTGTAAGTCTGATGTTTTGTTGCGACTATTCTCATTTGTATCACCTACCAGAGCAAACCCACGATTTTATAGTGGCAAAGAGCCCCAGGTCACCTCAGTACTATACAGGTGACAGTCCGATTTGGTTCAGTTCCGCCCTAATTTTAAAGGCAACCCCGGGCAACGGCTACGAAGGTCACCCCTACCACCAGTCTCTGGAAAGGAATTTCGGCTTGTCATATATTTTGAATGCCCCGCACCGTACAAACACTGATATATTTACAAACATCCATGCCTCCTACGATAATCGAACCTAGGATCTTCGATAGGGCAGTCAGCGTCGTTCGTTTCTTTCCACTTTTCCGTCTCTAGTCGCCCAGGCTGGAAAGTGGTTCGTGATGCTGAGTGTCGTACAGAAGGTCCTAAGTTTGAGTCCCGGAGGAGACATGGTTGTGAATTGTCTGTCTCTTCACACGAGGTTACACTGGCCGCCTCTTATGTGCCTTCATAATAAATTGACCATCGTTTCTAGCCTTAGTAGTAGCAAAACACTAAAGTGATTAGTGTCCACCATTAAAAAAATTCAATCTCAAACCATTTGGGCATCGTTATGAGTTTAATTTTCACGTGCAGTTATTTTACAATTATGTAACTTTAATTACTTAAAACAAATACTTTTAAAAAATGTTCATTGCAACGACAATAACCCTGTAATCGTATTGCACAAAAACAATTATATGTAACATTTGCAGATGTAAATTTAATCGTAAAAATATAAAGCAATTTTATAGCAATAGAAGTAATTATGATTTAATCACAATTTCTTCAATGGCATTTGTGCATGAGGATTCATTTCGCTGAAAAATTTTCAGTAGGATTGAAGTTAAGCTTTAGCTTGTCTAGTTCAGTTTTCCTACACCCACCTCCTCTTATTTACAAACAGATAAATTGTATCATTTTGTGCACTACTGCACATACAATTAAACAATTTCCCAAAAAATGACATTCTTGCTCATAAAATTAAGCAGTTTCCCCAAAATGTGCAGAATGATAATGTAAATTACCTCGGGTGGCTAAGTACTATTCAGAGTTCCATCATTTTGTTTGCCATTCGTTAGTCAAATCCAGCCATGAAAAGTAGCGGCATGTCTTGACAATACACTATAGAGGTCATTACCGAGTACAAAAAGACCTCTCCTCCAATATTCACTATTCCAAGGGTACAATCTGAATCTCGATCTGAATAGATCTGTTCAATGGAATGATGTGAGTTCCAGATTTGTATTCCACAATACTTTATCAATTGGCTTTTATGATTTGTCACGGTGATCAGCAATTTATGAATAGCAGCCATATTATTACAACTCTTAACCTGTTAGGACTGAGTGTTCTGTGCATACTTTTGGCGAACATATTCGTGAAGTAGTTAAAGTCCTGATCTTGAACAGGGAGCTGAATGCAGCTATCTTCTGTGGTAGAATAACTGCACGTAAGAAGGATTTAAAATCCTCTTTTATTAAACCACTATTATTTACAGCCACTTCCCAACTCGGGAGGAATAACAGAATATAATGACCGCATTTGGGTCTAACTTGAACAATCAAATAATTTAAAATAAAATTAAATAGAAATTGAGTAATCGTTGCTCACAGAGCTATGAACGCGAGGTTGGCCTCTATGCTAAGCGATCAATGGTGCGTAACAAGATTTAGCTAATACTAACGCACTTAGATTATTTCAAAAAGTAATAGCGTAACAGCGCTGAGGCTTAGAATTTAAATACTAGTTAGTGAGGTGGACGCCGAACAGAGCCGCAGTGATCTGAGACTAAAAGCTCTCTCACACCGAGAAGTTCTTTGCTAACCTTTAAATACCAAAACTTCGCTCCACTTCAAATTAGCATAAAGCTGAAACGCGCGCTCATTCTAACGGGAAGTTGAAATAAGAACTTACAGGAAAGAGAAAATTAACATAAAACTTTCTTAGTTTAAACTAAAACCTTACAAACCCTGTCCTTCATGTTCTACGTCTACTGTATCATAGTTTCAAGACCAATGTAGGAAATGCATATAATTTAAGACATGCTTAAATTAAGACCTACTCTACCATATTTGCAAAACTGGAGCGTTTCTTTGTTCTCTGTTTAGCAGCTTTTCCTGCCTATGTGTTGATTCTCTTTCATATTCATTAGCATACGATATTACACTTGCTGATACAAACATAAGTGAAGCAATTTAGATGGCTCTTGTGTAAGAGGCTTGAGAATTTAACATCTTAACATCACTTTTCAATGAAAAATTATTAATCCCCTTGTGGGGTTCCACCCTTTTATTTCACAGTTCGATATGAGAAACCCCCTTACACTGATAAGCGAATAACCGCTTGATTTTGTGAACAGAGGCGTAAGACTTAAGAAGGGTTAACTACCCTTTATTTCTTAAAAGAAGGATGAACACAGTCTGCTTCTTCTCGGAGCGTACAGCAAAGCCTCCACTTGGGTTTGAACTCAAATTATTATGAATTTAAACTTAACTAATGCTTAACTAAAAGATATAGCCAAAGCTATCAAGATTCTAAGTAGTTGGTCCCTAAATCTCAATCACATAAGCGAAGCTATCAAGGGCCTAAAGTACGGCAGAGCGTAGCAATAGCTTAAAGAGAGATGTAGCCAAAGGCAAACGCGAGCTAGTCAGGAACTCGGGCTCTCTAACGAAGTCAGTGAAGCCAGTCTCTTACTCATTTGCATTAAACGCGTTTCTGAAAATATATTCTGGTGGGAAATTGTAAGCTGAAGCTAGAAGGGATAGGAAAGAAGCATAAACTTAAAATAACTGTTATAAAATTATGATAAGCCTTACACCCTATAGAGATATTAGGTATCTTTTAAGGTGGAAGTTGAAGAAATGAGCAAGGCCTTCTCCGAGAATCGAACCACGGACTTCTCTCTCTATCACGTATCGAGCGTGCTGACCACGAAGGCACACGTATACCACGAAGGCATGCGTAGAAAGCGGGAGAAACACCTTATATACTCCGCTTTCAAAGGGCGACTGTGGTTTTGAGGACCCAATCGGCAAACCGTTGAGGAACGGTGGTGGAGAGTCATGATCCACCACCCTTTTAGTTCGGGCGCCAGTGTATAAACATTAGGTATTTTTGAAGGTGGAAGTTGAAGAAATGAGCAACGCTTTCGGCGAGAACCGAATCATGGACCTCTCTGTTACGCTTTGAGCGTGATGACCACTACACCACGAAGGCATGCAAAGAAGGTGGAAGAAACACCTTATAACACTTGAACGTGCCTTTAAAATATTCTTCCTGAAATACTCTATTAAAAGTACACCAAGAGAATTTGTAATGAATCAAAGGGAATAATGCCAAATAAAAATTAAACGAAGCAAACTTTAACATTATATTGATCCTGATTTTGTGGATAATATATATGCATTTCGAGAAAGAATGACACGAATCTACTGTTTTAAAGTAGAAAAATAAGGGACAATTTTCATATTAATAATTTTTCTATAAATCCAATGCCAGTCCAAATCCGAATGTTGCCTGATTTCTGAAATGTTGTTTTAAATTATGCAAATCTTTTCTACGTTGTCTTATAGTGTTCGACGTAGGGCTTAATTTCTAAAATTAGATATGTCGGAGCGCTATAGCAGACCATCAAGAAAGAAGAACAAAAATAAATAAATAAATAAAATGACTAATAAAATAATTAATAATTAAAAAAAATTAAGTAATTATTTTTTTAATAATTAAATAATCAATGATTTGAATAACTAAAAAAATTTTATTTAAATAAAATGTAAATCCATAAATAAAAATTTAATAAGTTATTAAATAAATGGTAAATACTTAACTCATAAAATAAAGTACTGGACCTTCAATTATTTGACGTTGAGGCAAAAATTTAAATTTCACACAAAAACTGAGAAATAGCTCAATCGGTCTCCGGTTGATCTTAAGTTCTGAATGTAATGTTCAAGCGATGATAGAAATAGAGACCATTTTTTTTCCAGCACACTAGTGGTTAAAGTGTTACTAATGACGCTAGAGACAATGCTATAAAAAGCAACAGAATAGAGAGAAAACTTTAACGGGTAATGTGTAAATACGAAAACAAAAAGAGAAAGGTCCAGTATTTTGAGACGATTTCGACATTCTATGTGACAACGATCTCCTGTCACTATAATTCTAGTTGTCACGCAGAATGTGACAGGGGAACAAATTTTGCCCGAATCCGAGGGTTAGCTGATAAAAAAACGCAGCAAATGACAATTTTCATCCCCCGTCTTTGGTTACATTTTTCCAAAAAGTTTGCAGGTGGTCTTTTCCAAGGAAAGACACTAGCATTGAAACGGAAAATTTACCCCATTACCTATGTTATAAAGTCTTTGTACTTCCAAGGAAATAAGCTTTTTACATATGATTAGGGGCTTTTCTTTCCTTAAAAATTCCGACCTCCGTCTAAGGGTTTGCTTCCCAAGGAAAGAGAGGTCAATTGTTAGGAAAAAGCGGTTGATAAAAACGATTTTTAATATAATTTTATTACTAAAAATAAAATTTTTGAGATCAAATTTCTGCTGAATTTGTTGTTCAGTCACATAAAAGAAGTGCTGGAAGTTTCCTTTCTAGGGCTCCGATGCTCCGACTAGAATTGTGATTTATCCCCCAAACTACGAAGAAATAAAGCCCACCGGATTCGGGCTCCTGCGCAATTTAAGCTCTAGTTCGAGGATTAATGATGGTGTAACATGTATGGTAGAAAAGCGATCTGAACCTATTCTTTTTTTTTACTTAACTTTCATTTCTGAAGTATGAAATTCTATCGTATGTTTTAATGACAATGTTTCTTTCAAATATTCTATATGTCACAAATTCAAACAGCACATGCTTGAAACCTCTCGTTGATACAAAAACTTGTAGAGACATTATGTTATTACGAAGCAGGAGACATGAAAAATGAGCAACGCCTTCGCCGGGAATCGCACCACGGACCTCTCGGTTACGCGTCGAGCATGCAGACCACTGCACCACGAAGGCAGGCGAAGAAGGCGGGAGAAATACCTTATATACTCCCCCTTTTAAATGGCGACTGGGGTTTTGGGGAACCAATCGCCAATTCGCGGTGGTGGAGAATTATCATCCATCACCTTTTTAGTTCGGGCGCCAGTGTAGAGACATTAGGTATTTTTGGAAGCATCAGACATGAAAAATGAGCAACGCCTTCGCCGGGAATCGAACCATGGACCTCTCGGTTACGCTTCGAGCATGCAGACCACTACACCACGAAGGCATCCGAAGAAGGCGGGAGAAATACCTTATAAAGTCATAGAAGACTTTGTGAACATCCTAAAGCGTTTTCATATTAAATATATCAGTAGAACGTTAATTACACAAACTGAATATCAGAGGGTATTTAAGGGGAAATAAATCCTCACTTTTTTGATAAGTTGATTTTTCTGCTTTGCTTACTTTGCTTTGAAGTCTGATTTCGGTTTGAAACATTTTTGTGCCACGAATATTTTCGACGCCCACCAGCGGCCGAGAGGTTACAGCTGCTGAACACTGATAGTTCCTCTGGGGATCTAGTCCCTGCGAACGGGTTGGCTGCATGGGAACTTTCGTGGTTTTTCCGCATGTGTAGCGTGGATATGAGCCAGTTTCCATTAAGAAGACCTCCATGGGACATCCTTACTTTTCCCTGCAGTGCCTAAGGGCGAAGGACGTAAAAAAATGATTTTTGATAAAACTGCTTTCCTATGCAAAAGTCAAAACTTGATTTAAATTTAAATTTGTGAATCACAGTAGGTTCAGAATCTCAAAGACTCTAAAATCTTTGCTCGTCAACATTCAGGAAGAATTATGAAATCTTATTACTTTTGTAATAAATAACAGATCCTCTGATTTTTATTATTCTTTGAAGTTCAAATAATTTAGAATTGTTTGAGAAATTTATATTCCTCTATAACCGGAATTATAACCGGAATCCGATTTTATTAGAATACAAATCATTCAAGACGTCTGCAATTCTGTTTCCGAATAAATGCTGAAATATGGAAGTTAGGAATTTAGTGCTTCGAAGCAATACCATAAGGGAAATATCATTCATAACCGAATATACGATACAGTTCTGAATGATGCAACATTTATAAAGACTATGGGCCAAAACTTTTAGCAAGAAAAGAATGCATGAAACATAACTAATTATTAAATAAAAATATAACACATATATAGGAACATGGAGCAGTTTTGATCTCTAATGTAAAATAAATATAAAAAAAATCTGATGTGTACACCCCATGACTTCCTTGTACGAAAAATTAAATTATACGCATTTTGATTTCATTTAAACTTATTGCATTGAATTAAATCTACTTCGTCGACAACGCATTAACCACAAAAGAATAAATGCATTCGCTAAAATTCACTATATCTGTTTATCATAGCGACAGTCCAGTGCTAGCTTCACTTAACAGCGTTACATCTCATTCATTTGATAAGTCAGAATGCACAGAAATTATGTATATCATCTGGAGAATTATCTAATCGTTGGCACACATTCTATTAAAATACTATAATAAGTCTAAAACGATGTATAAAAAAAACCAAACAAACAAAGAAACAGTTTTTCACAGACAGTCCAGTAATACTCATTCCATTAATTCAGTTCACACTTCGAGACAAGGCAAAAATACATAAGAACTCAAAATATCTATATTAAAAGTTACAAAGTAAATCTTAAACACTTATTTCCCCGAATAAATTCCTGAATTAATTAGGCATGATTTAATTCGCAATAATAAAAGAAGACGTTATCTTTGTTGTTGTGAAGCTTAGTTTCTCTAGGTAGGTAATAAATCCACCATTTTGCTCAGTTTTAAATGTAAAGAAATATGGCTAAAAAAAATTAGGCTTAGCTGTAATTAAAGAACTTTTAAATTGTTGATAATTCTAAAACTATAATATGCGGGTTAGCTAAATAAAAATCTTAACTGGAAGCTAAGAACAACATAACTGAATCATTTTTAAAGCAAAAATGCACAGTTTACCAACATATAAGAATAACAAAAGTAACCGAATAACAAAGTGATTTATAAATTTACGTAAATTTATATACTTTTGGTGCCGCCGATTGCAACCAAAATAAAAGGTGCACATCTACATGTTATAGCAGTCCTATATATAAAATTTCAACGTTCTGAGGCTAGTCGTTTTTAAATTATGCGAGATAGATTGTCTATCATATATATGTTACCGTTAAAGTATATAATGCAGTTATTTCATAAAATACCTATTTATTCCATGAAATAACTGATCGCGTCCGTTAAAGTGTGTAATATATTAATAATTTGACACTTTAACTAGTTATTCCATGAAATAACTAGGTAGTCTATAAATTAACTAATGAGAGACAGTTAAAGTGTAAAATAAACAATTTATCTAAAATGAAATAACTAGTTATTCTATAGATAAACTAATGATAGACAATGAAAAAGAAGCAATTTATCTAATATATGCAGCGTATAAATGGTATTTATGGAAACACACCATAAAATTATTCGTTACAACGAGGATTACTGAAATGAAACTTGGAATTACAAAGAACATTGTTTCTAAAACAAAACATTTTTTGTTGACACACTGGGTTTTACACGAACATTCCATATTGTTAAACGAAACGTAAATGTACCTTATACTAAAAAGCGAGATATATGATATAGATTATTTTACGCTTTAACGGGCTGTAGATCGTTATTCTATGAAATAACTAGTTAAACCATGAAATACAACAGAGTTTTACACTTTAACGGACACGATCAGTTATTTCATGGAATAACGAGGTATTCTATAAAATAACGGATTTTATACTTTAACATTAACATATACATTCTTACGTACATACGTATGTACGTATGCACAGACGCGACGGAAAAATCTTTTCAGAATCAATTTTAAATCAGTTTCGTAATCTTTTTCGGGAAAAAGAGTCCTTTATTTTGTTCTTAATTACGAATGTTACTCAAAAACATCGTTAAATTGCATTCGATAGCGGTCAAAACAGATATTTTTGTTGAAATATGGTACTCGAAATTTTTCGCGATTACAAAACTTCCTTTTTCTCTCGTACAAGGAAGTAAAAAAAAACAGGAAAGTAAAGAAGAAAGGAGTAAAAAGCATATACAAACTGAAAATAAAAACATCCATCCGAATTGGAAAATATATTGGTTATGAGCATGAATTTACTATAATGAATAAGAAGTAAGACTTTAAAATTAATGAATTTTTAAATTTATTTAAAAGGACAAAATTAAAGTCCTGCGCTGTTGTTTGGTTAGGATAAATTGTAAGTAACGTTTCAAACTAATTTTGGCTTACAAGTACGTATAAACTATGATGTATAATTGATTTTAATTGGTTTATTACAATTTCTCACTTTTTTCCTTATTTTTTAGTTTTAAGGATTGTACTATAAGACTGCTATGTTTGTTTTGGAACTTAGTTGTAATTAATAGTCTATCCGTGCGCTCGGGAATTATATCATATATTTGAAGATTTAATCCGGTTATCATAAAATAGATTAAAAATGTAAAGTTGAAAAGGGATTTGTTCAAATTACAAGATATTTTCTCCCTCCTTTCTGCATTCCTTGGTGGTGTAAAGTAGCACACTCGGCGAGTATTCGAGAGCTCAAGGTTCGAGTTCCGGCGATTTCATTGCTAATTGCTTATGTCTCTTGCCTCCCCCCCCAAAACCTAATAACTGTAGACTGCGCCCGAACTAAAAGTTGGTGGATGATTTCTTCACCGCCAGGATTTGGCGACTGGTCGCCTAATCCCCAGTCGCCCTTTAAAAGAGGGAGTGATATAAGGTATTTTCTTTCTCCTTTCTGCACACCTTTATGGTGTTACAGTAGCACACTTGGCGCGTATTCGAGAGGTGCAGGTTTGAGCCCGGCGAGAGCCTCCTGCAACACACACACACACACACAAAATAATAATCCTATTGACTCTACAAGATATTAGAGATGACGCTTCTCATGACCTTTTGATGGTTGAATGGAGAGATTGCAATTCCCCTTGGCAAGTTGGGATCTTGCTATAGAATCAACAATAATTTTCTTGTTTTATTATTTTGTTTCGCCTTTAAAATGGCAATTTGAGTTTATTTATTTACGAATTTCAATTAATAATGAACACAACAATAGCATTTGCTTGTCCTAGGAGATAATTTACATTTTTATATTCTATATATTTTTTACATTAAATAAATATGTTTTTAGAAATGTTTAACTGCACTGCGCCCATTAAAATGCTACTCTTCCAGATTTACTTTTTAAATGATTAATGCTGACGGTACCCAATTTCTCCTTCATTGCGGTGGAAAATTAGTCAGTATATCATTCCGCCCTTTAAACTAAATAAATAGGTGTTACTTAGTTTAAGCATTATTTAACAACATTCCGCACAACGCTGCAAGCAACTCATGGGGTTACAGAGCAGTTGTATTTTCTTCCTCTTTCACAGAGAAATATTTTGCTACTTTGATAACTCTTTTCTCTGGCATTCTCTTTCTGCCGTTACGAACGTCAAAAGATAAAACGTGACACCCTTGGGACACAAAAATGAACGTCAAGGGGAAAATCACGTTACGCTCTTCGCAACATAACTCGAATTCTATAACTTTCTTTCATTAAGCCGTCTTATCATTGCTATTTCCAAGAATTGTACTTTCCCTAATTGGATCATCGTCTACCAACTTCGCTTTTATAGCTTTTCTGGTTATCTGTTTTCTTTCCTTTCATTAGTTATTACACGATAATTAATGAAAGACAATTGATTAAAAAAAATTGTGGCCAGAATATTAACTAATGAGTAAACTTTTGCGGTGTAGTTATAAATTGTCATTGTATGCTCCATCATTACTTGTAAAATATCAGGTCTTTAAAGTAGCTAAAGGAATTACTGAATTTTAATATGAATTCATTTTTGCAAGAAGGAAAATTTAATCGCATTTTTAAGAATAATTCCTGTTAAGTACTTAAACTTTAGAAAATGTATCTGCGTTTGCAGACCAATCAAAACTATTGTTTTCTTCTTCAATCTTTTTTTGGTTTATTTTGTTTATGGCAAAGCACTCGAGGGCTGTCTTTCTAAGGGGAGGGATGCCTTCGTGGAGGACTTTCTAAGACAAGCTGGCTTGTATACACGATTCAGACTATGAACATAACATTAAATAGTGATAATAATAATAAAACGCAGGAAAAACATACCAAGTTGAAGCACATTGATTTCAAGTACAAATATTCACCACTACTCAAAAGTGGAACCTTATGGAAGATTTAACACATTAATAAATTGATACTAGATTCTCTCAGTGACGATTATTAAATATTCTGTTGATGCATTTTTAGTTAACGTAGTTTATATATGACGAGCATTCCGTTCCGATTCTTCAACTGAATCCCAAGGAAAACGAAAGGAACTAATATAAGCATCCTTAAAATGTATTATATAACAGAACATATATTGTCATAAGATATGTTAATGCTACTAAATACACTTCATTACATATTTTATGCCTGCACACTTAGAGACATTAGGTTATTTCGAAGCAGGAGAGATAAAAAATGAGAAATGTCCTCGCTGGGACTCGAACCCTGTACCTCTCGAATACTTGTTGAGTGTGATGACCATTACACCACGAAAGCGTGCTAAGAAGGCGGGAGAAATACCTTATATACTCACATTTTAAAAGGCGACTGGAGATCAGAGACCCATTCGTCAAGTACTGGTGATAGAAAATCATTATCCACCCCTTTTTTAGTTCGGGCGCCACTATAGAGACATTAGGTTATTTCGAAGCAGGAAACATGAAAAATGAGCAATGTCCTCCTCGGGACTCGAACCTCGGACCTCTCGAATGCATGCTAAGAATGCTGGAGAAATGTCTTATACACTGTCGTTATATGGTATGCTGTCAGTACATGATCTGGTGTCAGTGTATGTCATGAGCTATTTTAACATTCTCCTAAATCTGAGAAATGGAATTTAAACTGACAAGTACTGGCGTCGGACATACCGTTAAATAACGGTGAGTTAAAGGAAATCTACTTCTACAGTTGAAAATGCTTTTCTATTATTTTAGGGAAGGAAAAATGAAAATCTGAAAAGAATATATGAGTAAAGTTTTGATAATTCTTTGTTTTGTAAGATTAAATTTATTTCCTTTTACAAAAAATTTCTGAATTTTTTTATTTGGGCTGTTTACATTTATTTCACTACGCTTGGAAAAATGCGATTAAAGTGATAAAAATTGAATCAAGTAAACTTGATTAGTAATTAAGAATTGAAGTATTGGATTACATAATAGCTATATATGAGTAAAGTTTTGATAATTCTTTGTTTTGTAAGATTAAATTTATTTCCTTTTACAAAAAATTTCTGAATTTTTTTATTTGGGCTGTTTACATTTATTTCACTACGCTTGGAAAAATGCGATTAAAGTGATAAAAATTGAATCAAGTAAACTTGATTAGTAATTAAGAATTGAAGTATTGGATTACATAATAGCTATAGTGAAAATAACTAATGGAAACTACCGTGCTTCCTGGTGTAATTTCTGTATTTTTTT
>KK118754.1:36267-78050 GCA_000611955.2 Stegodyphus mimosarum | reverse complement strand
GGCTACTGCACGATACGACAATCCAGCTTCACGAAGGCCGATGATTCTCCCTCGTTCAAACTCTGTAAGTTGTTCAAATCTCGCTCTCTTTCGTCGACGAGGCATAAGTACAGATTGAGTTAACGTTTACCACTAGCAGATAACCACCGATAACCATACACGCCTCGCTACAGCCGTCTATTTATTCGGATCCATCAGCCGTTCAGAGGGCGCTGCTCAGCATACGCATGCGCTACGGATTTGCAATTCTAATCATTTGCATATCATGCGCTACTTTGCATTTCCTGAAAATTTCAGCTCACTCGCGTAAGTCCTTCATGGTGTTGCAATTTTCACAAACGTGAGTGTATGAAAACTTTTACAACATATGAAATCGATAATAAAACAAATTCCAAAATTCAAATTTGGGCTTCCATATTCGGAGTATAATTACGCCACTCAAAATTGGATTACTCCAATTACCGTTGTTTTATCACAAAGCGAGAATAACTACGTACATTTATGCAGATTCTTCATTATTTAATTTCTTCAAATATAATAGAAGGCGATAATATTTGGTGGCAACAATTTGAAACGTGAAACGGGCATTCAGAGGGATTGACGCAAAATCGCAAAACAAAAACAATAGTCCTTCAGGGACAAAGCCCCTTTGGGATAAAAAAATCTGTTTTGAGGTTACACATAGAGCAAAGAAGATTATTCTGCAAATCGCATTACAGTGCTGCTTAACATAATGTGAATTTTAACTAGGACAGAAGCAAACTTGAAAGTATTTAAGATATAACCTACCAACTCTAAGCAATGAAAATTTATCTTCTAAAAGTTGTCAGGACTGAGTTTTCTGTGCATACTTTGGCAAACATATTCGTGAAGTAGTTAAAGTCCTGATCTTGAACAGGAAGCTGAATGCAGCTATGTTCTGCGGTAGAATACTGTGGTTAAGTGGTAGAATAACTGCACGTAAGAAGGATTTAAAATCCTCTTTTATTAAACCACTATTACTTACAGCCAATTCGCCACTCGGGAAGGATAACAGAAAATAATGACCGCACTTGGGTCTAACTTGAACAATCAAATAATTTAAAATAAAGTTAAACAGAAATTAAGTAATCGTTGCTCACAGAGCTATGAACGCGAGGTTGGCCTCTATGCTAAACGACCAATGGTGCGTAGCAAGATTTAGCTAATACTAACGCACTTAGATTATTTCAAAAAGTAATAGCGTAACAGCGCTAAGGCTTAGAATTTAAATACTAGCTAGTCAGGTGGACGTCCCGCAGTGATCTGAGACTAAAAGCTCTCTCACACCCAGAAGTTCCTTGCTAACCCTTAAATACAACACTTGGCTCCACTTCAAATTAGCATAAAGCTGAAACGCGCGCTCATTCTAACGGGAAGTTGAAATAAGAACTTACAGGAAAGAGAAAATTAACATAAAACTTTGTTAGTTTAAATTAAAACCTTACAAAGTTATTCATTATTGCTTTGAAATTTTGAAACCAGTAATCACTCAAATACACACATACACACACACACACACACACATATATATATATGTATAAAAGTCAGTATTTATATAGTTCTATTTACGACGTTTCTTCTATTCCTTTCGTGGCATCTTTTAATAATACTAAATTCCAGGTAATGCTGTCAAAAACATCAGAAAACGTCAACGCGTATTGATGTCCAATGATCTTTCAGCATTCTCTTTGCTGTCTTACTATTCTTTGCCTGTAATCTGATGTTTCAAGTTTTTCTGTTGATCTTTAATCTTTGCTTCTTCATTACTCTTGTTTCCCATCACAGCTGACTTATATTACTTTCCGACTCTTTCTTCTCCTCGCTCCATCTTAAGGGTCCTTGGTTTCCTCTTTCTTTCCTCATCTATTATTTTTATTTGTCTTACGCCGCATTTCTCTCTGTCTATGTCTGATTTCGGTGGCTTTAATTTTTCTCGTCTTCAACTCCAAATAAATCTTAAAAACTTCTCATACAAAAAATATTGTTGTTACCATATTTTAAACGAACTTGCAATGGATGTATCAAAACTTTAATATATTTTCTCATGACTGAGATGATGAAAGGAAAAATAATACATTCAGCATACTTGCTTGTTTGTTTACAAGCAACTGATTACTAAAGATGTAATACTCCTGTATTGAAGTAAAGCCTTGTTACAATCAAAGGGCACATTCAAGTAAAATGCGCGTAAAAACTGCAATATGTGATACAAATAACAAAAGTAAATTCATACATGAAGCGCACCAGTGATGCATGAGAAAAACACTGAATTCATATGTGCACCTGAGAACAACAGCCTATGTCCTTCAATTGCGAATGGCGGTATATGCGAGAAATGGAAACTGTTCATCTACGTATAACCTCTTAATCTGCGATCATGCATTATGTGATTAACTGTGTTTGTTTCGGTGTATTCTACAATCCATTAACCTTTTTCTATTAGTTTAGGAACGCCTTTGTATGGTTGCCCAAAAGTTCGTAGTCGTATTTTAAGGATAAGTCAGTCTCAGAATTTCATTTAGGAATGTATGGCAATTTGTTATTTCTAAATAAAATTGTTTCTCAGAAATTGCTTTCCATATCGTAGCTTAGGTATTAATGATGCTGGCAGGGGAAGCTTTTTTTTTATCAGGACGTCATTGCCTTTGTTCTCCAGCAATTTCTTTTGCTGATGTTACAGTAAAAGCTTTCTGTGTGAAAACCCTATAACCTTCCATAATGATTTATTCAGTAGAAAAATTGAAAGCCCTGATATTATTGAGCATGTTCGTCGGATTCTGCGCTGATGTAAGGCGGCTTTGTTGAAGCAAATAGAACGAGAGTTTTCTGAAACTGTAAACATAAATTTATTAGCTGACATATTGCATTACCTTGTTGTTTAATAGGCATAGTGCATTTATTTATTGTTTAATAGACATATTGAATTACCTTTATGTTTTCTTTTTTCTTTCTTTCTTTATTTATTTTGTAGAGACATTACTTTTTTTTAATACGCGAGACGTGAAAAATTAATAATGCCCTCCCCGGGACTGGAACCTAGACCTCTTGAATAAGCGCCGAGTGTGCTACCCTTAAACCACGAAGGCAAGCAGAAAGGAGGTAGAAAATACCTTATATACGCACCCTTTTAAAGCGCGACTGAGGATTAGGGGACTCAGTCGCCAAATCCTGGTGGTGAAGAATCATCGTTCACCACCTTTTAATTCGAGTGCCACTGTAGAGCCACTGGTATTTTTTTGAAGCAGAATTCATGAAAAATGAGCAATGCCCTCGCCGGGACTCGAACCTGCACCACTCGAATACTTGCCGAGTGTGCTAACAGTTACCCTGAAGGCATGCTGGAAGAAGGAGAAAATCCTGAACCTGTGGTACATTCATATTTCCTTCACAGCAGCATACTTCTATCTAAGTATCGTTTGTTTCTCTGTGTCTGGCAACATTGTTTCGAATATATACGTGTATGCTTAGGTATATTTAAAGTATTATGCGCCATTTTCGGAATAATATATATATATATATATATTCGGGAACCGTGTTGTCTGTAGTTTTTCTATCAACTATTGAACCACCATGCACGCACATATAATAATATTTCAAATTACAATAGCCAATTATTTTTTATTAGTTTAATGACTTTCCTTTTCTGTCTTAAAGGAGTAGAACATTTGTATAATAAAACGCTCTGATGGTTGTCTTTTTCTGATTAGTCGTTTCTAACTAATAGTTATAAAATGCTGCTGACACACACTCTGACTTCACAATGTTCTACTTCAAAAATAAAAATTAAATTCTTTATTCGATGGAGTTTATATTTACACTTGAATTACGGAAGCGCTCATTTTGACAGCAAATGAATTTAAATTACTCGTATATTTCTAAGTTTATTTTTAAATGTTTTGATATATTTTGACTTTTAGTGAAGTATAACTGTATATACCTAGAACTACAGTAAGCGGTCATTTTGAGTGTTCTGTGTGTAGAAAAGGGCTAACTTGGTTTTGTATTGCAATATCTTGAACGCCTTTGTTTGGGTTTTCATGCCAGATGTTATTCGATAGTTATTTGGTATGAAATTATGGCTCGTCTAACGCTCCAGCATAGCCAACGTGGTGACGTCCGAAACTGATCCAAGTTTCTTCTCTGGAAATTTTAGTAAGTTCTTTACCTACCACATTTATCGCCCTTATAGTTTTTCGAGGCCTCTGACAACGTTTCCATCTGTAATTTTTTTCCATTCCTTAGGTCGTGCAGAATCATTGGAAGAAAGTATCTGCCAGAAAGAGACTTATTTAAAGGTTAACAAGAATTTTCCGATAATAACTGGTCAAAAATAGGTGCCATTAAGGGTACAATACAAGAATTTATTCCCTTACATCTCATTAAGATTGGAGAACTCCAAATACAAGTCAAAGCGATTCATCAAATACCGGTTTTTACTATTGCTTCAAATAGAAATTGCCAAATTATTTCATCATCTGGTCCAGAGAAAGAACAAGACATTCCTTCATCATTTCCATACTGTATCAATTCCCAAAATAAATTGTTGCGAAGGAAGTTAAGTCTTGAAGGAGAATTTAGTAAAGAACAAGGAAGCAGACGTGGTCCATAGTAACCACAAATGCTTGGAACAAGCCACTAGCTAAAAATAAAATCAAAGCAGATTACATGATTGAAAATAAAAAAAAAATAATCGGTTAATCAGTAGACGAAGAAATAGCAAATTCACTTTGAAGACCTTCTTCAAAACATTTCGTGAGAAGCTGATAGGCCAAGTACTTTTGCTAAGGGAAAAGTTAACTCGTAGGAACACAAAATCATAAGGAGAGTTTTATCAATAAATATATATGTCCTTATATACAGCAATGCACCGAAGCCAATGTATGTCAAAAGTCGGGAACTCCAAAGTTATATATCAAAAAATTTATTGCTGCATGCGTACTAGTTCCTAATAGATTGAATGCACAAAACCATCAAAGGTTAATAAATCGTATTCTTATCACAATAAATATAACAAATCGTTGGAATTTTCCTCAAAGATATTCGTACAAGTGTTCACAATATCAAGCAGTAATAATCAGGAGAAAGCAAATACTTTAAATAGAACGCAATGCACAGAACATTTAAGGTAATCCAATCTCACAGGGAATTCACAACAATAACAGCAGCAGCTAACTAAACAACTGAGCTGAGATATTCTCCCTCTGGCTTTTTATAGCTTTCAATCGGTCGCGTGAGATAGTTCTAGCATTTGCTGTCTCTCGAGATTTCTGGAAACGAATAAGAGGCGGGAATTATGGTTACAGCTAACATAGTAGTGAATTACAATTATTCAATTTATATACAAATTTCGAGATATCCATTTATTAAATGTTACATACACGTGCTCCTCTATTTTTGATATTTCGGCGTAGCTTTCTCTTAAAATATGTCTCGTGCTGCATCACACGGGGAATAAAACAATTTTAATTATAATTCTACTAAAAATATCTAATTTGTACACAATTCGTAATACTGTCCCCTTACAAAAGACTGCACGTCCCAGGCAATACTATCTCTGGACAGAAAGCCATATTTACAACTAAAGCATCAATGCATTAACCAATAATTGCAATAAATAAAACAAATCAAAGACTAATCAATAAATGAGTGTACAAATTTACATGTTTAGAAAAACAAAGACCATGGTCTTATACTATTTATATTATATACTATGACCATAGTAAGGAGCTAGCCTTTCGTAATGAACAACTTTGGGCTAATTCGATGACTTACATAGCCGAATTAGGGCGTCGTTCAGCCTGTTTAGGACTGTGTATGGACCATCCCAAGGTGACTGTAGTTTAAGACACAGTTCTTTCCGTCGAATCGGATTCCACAACCACACATTATTACCTTCGTTGAATCGACATCCTGTAGCTCTCGTACTGTATGGGCTGTTCATCTTCTCGGTCGCCAAGTTGACTCACCATCGTACAAAATTCAACACTTCAAACCGGGCCTAGAGATCTTGGACGTACTACTCCTCAGACCATGAAGGAGGGCGTTCAAACAAGAGATCACAAGGCAAACGAAGGTCACGACCGAAGAACATCTGAGATGGGGAATAGTCGGTAGCCTCATGGACAGCACTGCCATAAGCCCGTAAAAAAGGAGGTAACTTCTTGAGCTACTCCTGTTGATTTCTGAAAACCACCAACCAAAGGTTATTGAGGATGGTTCGATTAATGCTCTCTACCAAGTTGTCTGAATGGAGATGTGAAGGTGCCGTTTGAGTTTTGTCAATGACGAGTAGCTTATACAGTTCTTCTATTACAGCCTAGATAAAATTCCTCCCTTGATCGGAACGTAACTGAAGAGGAAGTCCGCACCTGGAAATCCAGTGCTGTACCATTACCTCTGTTACTGTGACAGCCTCTTGCTCAGAAATAGTGTACGCTTCAAGCCACTTGGTGAACTAATCAATGACAACGATGATGTAATTATTTCCATCAACAGTTCGTGGCAGAGGTCCCAGAATGTCAAAGGCAATAGGTTCAAAATGTGCTTCTACATTGTAACGTTGCGACTGGCCTCGGGTGCGTTTCTTTGTTTCTTTCCGACCCGCACAGGCATCACAAGATTCATACCGCTTTTACACGTCATCCTTTGTGTTATTCCACTAGAAGAGCTGCCGAATTCTCTGACAATATATTCATTATTCCGAAGTGGCCTTGTGGTGGGCTGCTATGTAGTTCTTTAAGGACGTCCGGGATCTTGGGAGTACAAGCTGCTATTGGAAAGCCGTTTTATGATCCGATTCGAATTTCCGGTACAAGGGGCCTTTTCGAATATGGAGTTCTTCCCAGAGAGCCAATATTGTTTTGTCGTGGAAGTATAGATTGAAATGTCTTGGGAAGTAGGTTTTCTGTTTCAAGATCCCGGACGTATTAAGTTATAAGGTATTTCTCCCACCTTCTTAACCTGCCTTCGTGGTGAAGTGGTCAGCACACTCGACGCGCATTCCAGAGTTCCGTGGTTCAAGTCCCGACGTGGACATTGCTCATTTTTCACGTATCCAGCTACGAAATACCTAATGTTTCTACAATGGCGCTCGAACTAAAAAGGGCGGTGGGTGATGATTCTCCACCACCAGAATTTGGCGATTGGGTCCCCTAATCCCCAGTCTCCCTTTAAAAGAGAAGTATATAAGGCATTTCTTCCGCCGTTTTAGCATGCCTTCGTGATGCCATTGGTCACCACGCTCGGCGGGATCCAAGAAGTCCTTGGTTCGAGTTCCGGAAAGAACATTGCTCATTTTTCACCTCTCCTGCTTTAAAAAAAATTCTTATGTCTCTAAAATGGTGCTCAAACTAAAAAAACTAGTGAATGATTATTCTCCACCACCAGGATTTGGCGACTGGGTCCGCTAATCCCTTAAAAGAAGCCCCTTAAAAGGAGAAACATATAAGGTATAAGTTGTAATTAATTTAATACTAAGTAACATTTCGCTATTATGCTTTGTGTTATAAATTACTTCTCCGGCCTCTTTGCAAGTCTGCGTGGGGTAGTGGTCAGCACGCTCGGCGCGTATTCGAGAGATCCGTTTTTCGAATCCCGGCGAGGGTATTGCTCATTTTTCATGTCTCCTGCTTCAAAAAATACCTGACGCTATGCAAAGTCAATTGTGGGTTTAATGTTGCCGTCTCGCCTTGGGTCTGGATCAGCTGATGTTGATGTTGTAATATATCGTGCGACTGGATTAAGCACTTCATGTCTCTCTTCGACCCTAGTTTAATATCGGCAGTTTTTTACGCAGGGTCTTCCAGACAAGGCGTCGGATTTCCAGGTGAGTATCTGTTCTGATGATGGATAGTTATATCCTTAGATTCAGAAAGCAGTTTGTTATCTTTGAAGTCGAAGTTAAAATTGTATTTCCTTAAAAAGTACAATCCGAGTATGCAAGGAACGGTAATATCCGCCACATATGCTGTGTGATGGTAGGCGGAATTTCTAAATGTAATATTTACATTTAACTTCCCATCAATTGCTGAATTTTCATCAGACATGGACTGAAGGGTAACGCAGGATATTATCTTTAAATTGTTGAGCTAATCTTTCCGAATAGTGGTAACGTTGGCTCCCGTTACCACGTCGTTACCGTGTCGACGGTCATATTATGCAAAGGGCTCCATTGATGTGTCCATTGATGAACAACCGCAGATCCAGGATTTTAGGGTTTGTTTCTTGTCACTTCTATTCTGTGTCAGGGCACTGGCATGTCTGGTTAAATCATGTGTTTTTACGTTTTGTGCTATGGGGTGTTCTGCAGCTCCGTCGTACGTACCTTCAGTACCACATTTCCAAAACTTTAGAATCAGTTTGGTCTCACTCCTATTCCGTATCAAAGCATTGAAATGTTTTCCTAACTCATCCAAACGAGCCATCACTTAATCCACTGGCTCGTGGATTTCATTGGGTGGCAGTCTCCACGAGTTGCTGGTTCGGCTGCCTTGAGTTTCCTAGCGTACACTAGAGTGTTTTTTAAATTCTTGTCAACCACCGATCGCAGAGCTTTCTGTATTTCAGGATCCTGGATACCGTCGATAGTTGTTCAGGGACAGGATTTCTCTTGTTTCTGTCTCGTACAGTGACGGACGGGCGAGCGCATGGATGAATGGATGGACGGACATTTACGGGAATCGCAAATAAATTGGCGCTAACAGTGCACCTGTTCTTTAACAATATTCCTATCTTTGAAGTTAACAGGATATCTAAAAAAATGTAAGAATAGCAACGAGTAGTATGCTGCCAAAAGAAAAGCAAGAAAGTTGGAAGTGGCCCACTTAACAACTTGGTTTTCTATTAAAACATTTTTGTTTAACATTATCCCTCTGGCTGCAAAACGATTACATGCAAAGTTTTATTTAAAGAAAATTTAAAACTCATTTTAAGAACTATATATACCTACAAACAAAGCTATTCCATCAGATGCAAACAACACAGCAACTGTGTGTAAGCGCACATTTCTTTCTGGAGAACATAATTTCACGCAGTTCTTCGATAATTTTAATGTCGTCTAATGAATTTGTCTATAAACTGATGAGAATATTGTCACAAATAATTTAAATAGTGAAACATTCCTGAAAAATGTTTAGCCTAAATGTTTAATAAAAACAGATCTGTAGGAATAATATTTATTACTGTATATCAAAGTTATGATTAATGTATATCAAATATAATACTGTTGGAGAGCCATAATACCTTTGGACAAGGAAAACTTAAGTTATAAATCCTGCTCCCACCTTGTACTTCACAACTCTCAGAATACTTTTTATTCAGCCGTGATATCGTGTCAAATTTGAGAGTGAAACCGTGATGTAAATTGTAAACACGCTGCGCCATTAATTGACCATCAATCATGAATGTCCTTTTTCCTTCTCTCCTTAACCTTTTAAGGGATTTTCTATATTTTACTTTTTTACTCAATTCTGAGTGTGTCCTATGAACCAGTTGTTCCATGAGTAACTTCATTTATAATATTTCCAACGTTTATTACAAAAAATGATGGGTTGAAACATTTGCGTGGAATTTCGTGCTTCATTTATTCAAAGAGAGCGTCCAGAGATGTATTTAACAAGAACAGTATACAACTTTATTTATATTTTCTCTTACTTCCTATATTTTTTTAAAGTTTCGAATCGGTTACCAATTTTCAAAATAACTGATTTTTTCATAAAAAAATATCAATTGAATAATTCAATTAATTAATTCATTATTATACTTCTAAGATTTAATCAGTCAGTCGAAACCTTTCCTCTACTTTATGTTTTGGATTTTTCTTTCGTACCTTGCTTCTGTCGATCTTCTTTCATACTCTATTTCTTTCAGTAATACCTGTTGTAGGGGTTCATTAGGCTTGAGCATAAAATTTTGATTTTCTACTCTGCTTTATGCAAACTCAAATCTTTTAAGTTCTTATTTTTGTTTTACCGAAATTCCTATCAGATTTTGATTAATATGATATATTTTCAAAACTTTGATTTTATTTGTTATAATTTCTAGTTACCTGTCCTGCATGTGGTTTATATTTATTTTATCTAACATTTATTTTAAGTTAATATTCCTCTCCTGTTTGCCCTTCATTTTCCCCTAGAATTGCCCGTGCCAGAGTATGTAAATTGTAGTAGCACGAGCAGTTTATTTAAATTTAGCGGAAGTTAGTTGAATTAAATAGTAGACGAAACCAGAGTGTGATGAGATTATCAACAATCTAAAAGTTGTTTAAGTGCGGCTAAGGCAATTTTTTTTACCATAGCAGCCATATTCGTTTACATTTGAAACTTAACAGAATAGTGGATTTGTTGTCAATCTAGATAAACTAAGCTTCGCAACAACGAAGGTAACGCTTTTTTTAATTATTGCGAATTAAATCGTGCTTAATCCATTATGGAATTATCATTTAATGTATTAAATTATCCCATATATTGAATCAGCATAGCGTCCACAACAAATTAAATTAGTTTGTACGCCTTCAGTGCCTTTTGCCGAGGGATATCAAAAGTAAACTTTCAGTTTAGTGCACCGAAAAATCTGCCTTGTTGTCCCCTGGATGAATTGCTCGTTTTTGCGCAGAAACTCTAATTTTAATTGTAAAAATTGTTCTTTAAATTGTTTTAACTGTATTTATGTTTTTTATTTTCTATATTTTTCATTTTTTTTTCCAATTTCAACTATTAAACTGTATTAAGAATTTTCTTTTACTGCACACAATTTCAGTTCTGTAAAATAAAATGAACAGTTGGAAAAAAAATCTTAAAGCAATTTTCCTATTTCAGGAAAGGAAAAACGGAAAGGGGAATTCCAGTAAGAATTTGATTTTAATTGGTCAAGAGCTTTCATGCAAAGCACATGAGCAAGTAATTCATCGAACTAAACATAAAAAATTAATTCATTCCTAAAGGTGATATACGAAATCACTTATTTATTTAACCACAGATTCCCTAAAATCACGAATGAATGACTCTTACAATGAATTTGTCATTAAGTTTATTTCGAAGCAGGAGATTGAAAACTTCACAAAGCCTTAGCCGGCAATGGAACCACGGACCTCTCGGTTACTAGTCGATCGTGCTGACCACTACACCACGAAGGCATGAGAAGAAAGCGGGAAAAAATCTTATAATCTAACAAACAACTGATTATTATTTTCTACAAATAAATAAATGATTGAAAATAATGTGAGATTTCTTATTATGCTGTAGAGACATTAGGTTATTACGAAGCAGGAGACATGAAAAATGAGCAACGCCTTCGCCGGGAATCGAACCACGGACCTCTCGGTTACGCGTCGAGCATGCAGACCACTACACCACGAAGGCATGCGAAGAAGGCGGGAGAAATACCTTATAATGCATAATTTTAAATGCCAAAATATAGGGTATGCTATTTTTTTTAATCAGCCAAATTGCTAAGCTTTTATTTTTCCTATCTAATTCATTTAATTTATTTCACCGTGACTATAGAAAAAAATAGAAGTGCTTTAGGAAAGATAAGAAAATCATTGATTAATTAGAAAGTTTAACTAACAACATGATGTTCATTTTCTAATGTTATTGCCAAAGTTACTGAAGTATACAATTTGTAGTTAAAGTTTCCTGAAGACGTAAACTCCCACGATTAATGGCCATTATTTTCTAATGAATGAGGTATGTTGAAGGTCAAAAGCTGTCCCTGAGGAAGTCATATGATTTTACCGTTATTAAAAATTAATACTTGTTTGAAGCTATGTTTTATTTTCGGACTACTTACTGCTGTTTCATACCATTATTTTAATTTTGTGAATATATTTTGAGCATTTTTTTGGGGGGAGAGAGGACTTTGATTTTAACTCCTTGTGCTCCAAGAAGTGCACCACGAGGCTTAACATACCCCCAACAAAATATACAAGTGTACAGAAGCACTGCAGATGTGTAAAATTATTAAAAAAGAATAAATAAGCTTAAAAAGTAATAAAGAAAGAAAATAAGTAAAGGGAAATTTAAAAAAAAAAAAATAAGAATCTGAAAGGTTTCAGACTTTAACGGCCGCTAAAAAGGATTTGTTAATGTTTTATAGTCTACACTCACGTCTACTAACCCATTTTTTGTCTTTTTAGCTTTAATATTAAGCATCATTTATTTCGCGCGTATGCCATAGACAGTTCAACAGCAAAATTACACAAATTCTAAAAGCTGCATAGCAATATACGTTTAGAATTCCCTATGCAGCGTTAAGTGTTGGCATATATGTTTTATGTTTTTTCCGCCTTTTCATAGGTCATCATATCAATGTTCAGATTTTTACTAAGATGGCTTTACTTAACATTTTTTTGTCTTTTTCTTATTACCATTCTATATGTTTACTTCATTTGTAAATATTAAGTTCTTGGCGCTTACGCCCCATAAAATTAGATTAAACAACAAAATCACAAAATATTTAAAAACAGCATATCTTTCGAATTTCCGATAGACAGTTTAGTGCCCTGGAGATAAAATTTTTTTATGCGGTATAGTGTTGCCACTGTTCACTTTAAAATCATTGAGTTTCATAAATAAAAATTCGTTAAATTTTTCCAAAATATGAAATACAGAATTAAACGAATTCGAAGTTCAAAATTCAGGCTTCCAGGTACCCATGTTTGGGTGGAAGACTATACAAAATTTATTATTTTTATCTTAAAGGGTGTTAGCTCAGAAAAGCTAAAAAAAGGGCTCAGAGGGTTGTGGGATAATGCTGTTCGACTGCGATAAGTTGGAGTAGGACCTAGGAGCCGTTCATTTTTAAGTAGGGGATGCTGAGTTTGGAATGTCACAAGCAAATGAAGCCTGCCAACCATAAACGTTCCTGTTGATTACAACTGTTATATTTACTAGTGATTACAGTATTATCATCAATTTCAAATTATAATTTTTAACCACAAAACGGAATAAGTGCCAAACACGAAAACACTATGGTTATTCTACCGCAGAAACATTACTTCTTACTATATTTGAAGAACGAAATGGTCTGAAACCACGTACCTAAAAAGCCTTCGCAAAGCCGAACTCTCGCCCAGTTTGGGAACCACTGGCTTAGTACACTGCATCTGACTAACATGGTGCAAACGGAAACACGCAAAAAAGCGTTCTACGATTTCAATAAGCCTTCTATTGTTTTCACAACACTTTTACTTTGTATCAAAAATAACTTTTTTAATTAACAAACTAACCTCCCCTCTTCTTTATAAAAAAATTAGTTATTGTCCCTTTAAATCTATGTAAGACTAATAATTTAGTTCCGTTAATTTTTAAAACTGTAAAAGTATTAATTCTGATGATTATGTTTAAATTACCCCGTATTTCCTGATCGCTGATAACAGTGATCTTCTCCCAACATTTACAGTTACCGAGTAATATGTGGAAGGAGTTAATCTGATTCAGAGCTACAAAGGACTTGAATGATAAGCTGAAAATAAACAGAAGGTTCCACAGCCAGCCTTTTCATGCCCTATAGGTTCTTTGACTTCCATAATGAAAATGCATGAGCTTATGATTATTTTGCGCCCAGACGGTATAGTGTTTAGGGGAGCCGGCTACGATACCAAAGAGCCTGCGTTCGAATCTCGGAGAAGGCATAGCTGTAACCGTCCGTCCCTTCGTAGGAGGCAAAGGTGGCCCACCTATTAGGTGCCTCCATAATAAAGTGACCACCGCTTCTGGTCTTATTAGTGGCCAAGCCGAAGTCGGCTGAGGGCTGGCCATTGGAACAAAAAAAATTATTATTATTCTTGTGGGAAGAGAATAAAGAATATCGGCGGAAGTTACAGCAGTTTATTTTAGTTAGTTAACTTTCGGCTCGTTGTCATTAGACGTAAATTTAGACTTCTTTTTAGCCCAAAGGGACAATTTGCGCAGAAGGGCTATTATTGCGTTTTGACATTTTGCGTAGGGTGACTATAAACGGCGTTTAACTATTCAAATTATTGCCACCAAATATTTTCGTCCTGCGTTATAGTTAGAGAAGTAAAATAATGAAGAATCTGCATAAATGTACGCATGTTTCTCGCATTGTGATAAAACAAAGATACCTAGAGCCATCAAATTTTGAATAATGTAATCTTCCACCGAGTATGGGCATATGGAAGCCCTAATTTGGAATTTCTTTTATTATCAATTTCATATATTGTAACACTTTAAAGAATTCTTGAATATAAAATTTACTGGTTTCAAAGCGAGCAATGGCAACACTGTACCAAAGAAAAAGCATTTTTATCTACAGCGGGCGAGATTATGTATCGGAAACTCTAAAGATATGTTAATTTTAAAATTATTTTGCGATATTGATGTTGAATTCAATTTTATGGTTTAAGTGCGAAGAACATGATATTTAAAAAATAAAGGCAACACAGAAAACGTTAGAAAAACTCCCCTTTGGACATAATGTAAAACCTGAAAGCTTTCAGATTTTATTTATTTATTTGCATAGCTTGCTTTTGGATTTTCAGAACTTTTAACAAAAAAATTATTAACCGTCAAAATCTTTCATGGTTGAATTATCAAAATAGCGAAAACTATCCTAACGCTATTGCTTTTTTATTTTCATTCTGATTTTTTTCCATGTATTTTTTTTTTTTTTAGTTTTATTTTTCGAAATTTGATGTTGTACCGTTATTTTTTCACATCCTTAGAAACATGCATATATTCATGCAGATTCCTCATAATTAATTTCTTGATATATAATATAGAGCTGTAATATCTGGTGGCAACGTTATGAAAAGTGATACATCGTTTATAGTGATGCAGCTCGAAATGCCGTTTTGAGAATAATATCCCATTCGAGACTAACGCCCTTTTTGAGCTAAAAATAAATTAAGATAAGATTATATTTATAGTTTGTCTATGTTAAATACTGTTTTTATTTTATTTAGAGTTAATCAATTTGCATTAACTCTTAAGTAGTTAGCAGTAGGTCGATATGGAACGGGTACTTTTAAAAGTTCTCACAAAAAGGAAACATATTATTATTGTAAACAACTCGTTTCTGTAATATTCTAAGTTTTATATGTAAAAGATGAAAGACGAAAAGATAATTGCCAATTCTGAATGATAAGAATAATGTTTTAATAACTTTAATTTCGTAATTAAATGTAATAGTAAAAAGAAAAAGAAATTGTAAAATTGTTTGCGTTTGATAATGTTTTGTTTTAATGTTATGTAAGTATTTTGAAAATATAGTTCCATTATTAGCTCAAAAATGCATTTAGCCCAAGAGGGCTATTAGTCTCGAATCGGAATTTTCGTCAAACAGCTCTAAATGGCTGTATGGCATTTCAAGTTATTACCACCAAATATTATCGCCCTGTATTATATTTAAAGAATTAAATAATAAAGAATCTGCCTGAATATATGTATGTTTCTCGCATTGTGATAAAACAAAGATAGTTACAGCCATCAAATTTCTAATAACGTAGTGCTCCACCAGAATATGGGCACCTAGAAGCCTGAAAATTGAATTTCTTTTGTATTTCATTTCTTTTGTATTTCATATTTTTGAAGCTCTAACAAATTATTGATTAAGAAACTATACAGTAAACGATGAAATATTATTATCTCCAGCGCGCGAGAGTGCCCATCAGAAAATCTAAAGATAAGCTATTTTAAAATATTTTTAGCGCAAAAGAAAATTAGCCCAAATGATCTCGAAATGTGTATGTATGTGTAAATGAAACCGGATGTGGACACATGACTTCCTTGTATGTCCTGTTAAATTATATTCCGGCATTTTTATGTATATTTATATTCCTGCATTTCAATTTATTTCCTCGAATTTCCTTACAGATATATTTCTCATTTAATTAATTCACTTCTCACGTCGCTGCAAAACGAAAAATATAAATAAAAACTCAAAAAATATTCATTAAAAACTGTAAAGTACAGAAAAACATAAAACACCAGATACATGCATTTGAATTGTTTGAAACTTTAAACTTCCCAGTTCCGCTACGTAGACGATACTTTTACCCTGTTTGAAGGTAATAAAAATGATTTAAATAAAGTTCTTTCAACAATGAATTCCCTTGTTCCTGCTATTCAGTTCACTTTTGAACTTGAGACTTGCAATTCTCTTCCGTTTCTCGACATTCTAGTCACATGTAACACATCCAACTTCAGTACTACGGTTTACCGTAAACCTTCATCGGTTTGCCTTCCACCATACTTCAAATCATGTCATCCGACTAAACAAAAGTTAGCTTCATTTTATACCTATATTTTCCGTGCTCTTCCAGGTTTGCTCCTCCAAACTGTCCCTCGATGAAGAACTAAATTATTTAAGAGCAATAGCTATTGATAGGGGCTTTTCATCTAATATTATTAATTAGGCAGTTAAAAAATTCTCATCTCAACACACCAAAAGGCAGACCCTTGTTTTAGGAGATTATAAAACTTCTGTTGTTAATCCCTTCTTTCCATCAGTTAGCTATAAAGTTGTACACGTATTTTACAGAAATTTAACTTTTGGGTCATTTATTCTCTCATCAATAAAATTCCGAGTTCAATACTCGAGGACCCTATTCCGGATATGAATTCCTGGGGTGTTTACAGGATTCCTTGCCAGTCTGGTTTAATTTACATTGGCCAAACTAAGAAAGCCTTAAAATTTCGCGTTAAAGAACATGAGGCATATGTTAGAAAAAAGGAAACACAGAAGTCTCCTGTTGCCCTGCATTGTTGGTCCGAAAATCACACTTTCAATTTTTCTGCTGCCAAAATTATTTAAAAAATATCTTCCATTGGTGAACTGGATTTTCTAGAGGTATTTCAGATTTATAAAAATCTTTCCGTTCTAGTTAACGATCCTAATTCCAATCCATCTTTGCCTTCAACCTTTAAAGAAATTATGTTTTAGTTCTGGTTTCATCAACAGATGGCGCCAGTAGCTGGTCTCCTGTCCAGGCTTTCTTATCTTAGCTAATCATTATATCTTATCTCGTTCATTTGCGCTTTTGCAGCTGAGGATGATGGTTCCGTAAAACCATCGAAACTAGTCCTGTGAAAATTTCAAAATATAACACTGATTTTTGTTGTTTAACTTCTAAATTAACACCAAATACAGTTAAAAAGGAATTACAATTAAAATTAGTTTTTACGCAAAATAAAGCACTTAGACCGGCGGGCAAAAGACAGATATCTTTCGGTGCACAAAATTGAAAGTTCACTTTTGATCTTACTCGGAAAAAAGACATTGAATGTGCAGAAACTGACTTAATTTATTATTCCTATTCATTATTCATTATTCATTATTAATTCAGAACTAAAGAAATGGCGGTTTGTTAGGCTTAACTCGTCACTTAAACTTTTGAATTGTCGATAATTCTACAACCGTTGCATGCATATAAGTTAAAGACATAAAACCTTAACCGGAACATAAAGAGCGTATAATTCAATAACGTTTAAAGAAAAAATGCGCAATTTACCAATATATAAGAATAAAAAACTCAGCTCAATAAATACGACTACTTAGTGCTCCTTCTTCGCCCCTGTACCTAGCTTAGCGAGACAGGTGACATAGTGAGAACAGATATATACGTATATATATATACACGATTGTTCTAACCGTTTGCAACGAAAGAAAGAATGTACAACTGCATGTTATAGCATTACATATACAAACTTTCAACGTTCTACGAGTACTTGATCTTGAGTTATGCGATATACTTACGTACATAGGTACGTACGTACGTACAGCTATCAAGAAAAGTGTCTTCTGAATCTATTTTAAATAAAATTTACAATTCCTTTTGGAAAATGCACTCTTTTATTCTATCCTACATACAGATATCACGCTAAATATTGTTCAGATGGTTTCGAGAGCGATTGAAATGGATATTTAGTCGAACTACGATACCCGAAATTTTTCGCAATTACAATACTTCAGATAAAGAAATATAAAAAAACGCCCCTTTTGGTGTAATATAAAATCTTACAGATTGTTGTTTTCGTAAATTATCAGTGTCTCTATAATTTTGCGTTGATTAGATAATTTTAAATTCATAGAGTTGCATAAAAATAATTTTAGACTAATCTGATAAAAGATAATTTTATTCTTCTCAGCAGTCTCAATTTACTTATAATCATCCTTGCGAATTCCTCAGAAAGAAATATTATACACCTAAAATTATGAATACATAAATATTTATATGTATTCATAATATTTTATATGTATGACATACATGTATATAATGTATATAAAATTAAGACGCACAATTTATATGCATTTAAAAAATTATAATAAACCTTATATGAATATATAATTCTACAGAATGGAATTGATCGCATTAATTCTTTAACATTTGTAATTAGATGAATATTTAAATAGCTTTGAGTTATTATCCATATTAATTTCTACGTATAATCTGAAAAGCGAATGTAGCGAATTCTTAAAATTTTCCGGTTAGAAATGTAAACAGTCAAACTGCCTCTGCAGATAAATCTTTCTCTCTGTCTACAACAAAGTTCTTTTCTGAAGCGGGTAAAGAAGCAAAAATCTTTGAAGAAATCCTAGTTTTATCAGATGAGGGAAAAAAATATTTAAAAGGAAAATAAAT
Organism: Stegodyphus mimosarum; assembly: GCA_000611955.2. Lineage (NCBI taxonomy): Eukaryota > Metazoa > Arthropoda > Arachnida > Araneae > Eresidae > Stegodyphus > Stegodyphus mimosarum. Next base: position 59,428 of record KK118754.1, on the reverse strand, counting down.
GGTTGCCTTTTCTAAATTCGGAATCCTTGAAGTACGTCAGTCAGAAAATAATTTTGCTGCCTTTCTGAAGCATATTTTACAATACCTGTCACATTTTTTACTAGTGAACCCGTTTCGGTGATATAGTAAGAACCAATCTCTTGGCATTAACCGTGTTTTCTATTGACTTCATTTTTTACAAGTATTTATGGTATCATTATTCATTTACTTTTTATTCTGTCACTATATATCTTTCAAATGAAATCCGAAAAGTAATTTAAATGTGTGTCGTGAGTTAGAAATATTTTCATTTCGGAAAGTTAAGAACTCAGTAAATATACGATAAAGAGTGTTTTTTTTAAGTTTCATGCTTTTTTTTTGTGTGTGTTTGTATGTGTATGTATTTAAAAGATATTCTGATGGTATGGGAGATGTTGCAAAGAAATAATTTTATACAGAAGAGCGTATACTAAGTATTTTGAAAAATATTTATTTGTTAGGATTTTAGATGTTTTGCAAAACCGAGTCGTTATATATTGGTTTTGATAGTTTTATGACAGCAGCCTGTTGTTAATTATATGAAAGCGGTGTAACCTTTGTTTATTAAATATCCTGTTCTTCGCATTAAAACCACAAAATTCAATTCAACAGCAATATCACAAAATATTTAAAAAGAGCATATCTTTAGAATTTCTTATGCACAATCATGGAGGAGAAAAGACCCTCTGGAGATAAATTTTTTTCGGACAGTGTTGCCACTGCTAGCTTTGAAATCTTGAGTTTGTTAATAAAAAATTCGTTAATGCTTTGCAAAATGAAGTAGATAACAGAACAAATTCCGGATTTGGGCTTGCAGATGCCCAAATTCGAGTGGTGGACTACGTTATTCAAAATCTGGTGTCTCTAGGAACCGTCGTTTTCTCAGAAATCTAGACACATACATAAATTCACGCAGATTCTTCCTTATTTAGTTTCTTTAAATATAATGCAGAACTCTAATATTTGGTGGCAACAATTTGAAAAGTGAAACGCTGTTTCATAGTCAATCAACGCAAAATGCCAAAGCGAAATTAATAGCCCTTCTGTAAAAATTGCCTCTTTTGGCTAGTAATAATAATAATAATAATAATAGAGACCAAACAAAGCAAATAAATTTTTATTCTAAAACTTCGATTCAGAATCGCTAAATCAAAAGAATTAGTGAAAGATTTGATAAAAAATTCGTCCTAAATTGAAAGCCTGTTTGAATCTAATCAAACATAAAGCATCTCTAGATAATTAAGCCAGGCGCGTAAACAAACACTGTCTAGAAATTTAGAAACATTTAAATAAAATAAAAGATTTATAAAATCTTATTAATATTGCTATGCATTTTTGAAAATCCAATTCTTTTTCTGAACTTAATATTTAATAATAATAATAATAATAATAATTAATAAACTGTGAACGAAAATCAATAATAGTTTAAGCAAATCCTTTTATTCTGTTAGATTATTTTGTATCACATTTCGAACACTTTCTTATTGCAGACCCATTTAGGACTAAAACGGATTACAAATAAAGAATTTAGTTTATTCTTTATATCTCTTCTCGAATATAATTACACTGACAACAGAAACTGAAGTAAATTCTATATTTGAGGTAAAGTTATTTAGCGAATTATTTCGTTATAATTACGCTGGTTACGTTTTTATCAGTAATTCATTTCGTAAACGGCCAAGGGGAAGTAAAAATTTGAAGTATTAAATTTAAATTGTTGTTCAGTTCCTAACCATTTGTTGCCTCAATATTAACTTTTCAATCTATTTTCTCCTTGGTTAGGAAAACGTAACGTGTATAGCAAACAAAAAAGTCAGTCTATAAGGTATTTTCTTCGCCTTCTTCACATGCCTTCGTGGTGTAGTGGTCAGCAAGCTCGACTAGTATTCCTGATGTCTGTGCTTCGAGTCCCGGCGAGGGCGTTGGTCATTTTTCCTCCCTTCTGCTTTAAAAAAAGTTTCTAATGTCTCTACAGTGCCTTTTAAAACTCAAAAAGGTGGTGGATGATGATTCTTCACCACCACGATTTGGCAATTGGGTCTCCTAATCTCCAGTCGGCCTTGAAAAGGGGGATTATATAAGGTATTTCACTTCATGTGTATTCCAGAGGGCCATGGTTCGAGTCCAGGCGAAGGCGTTCCTCATTTTTCACATCTCTTCTGCTTTCAAAAAATGCTTAATATCTCCATATTGGCTCACGTGGATGATGGAAGATGGTAGATGATGATTCTCCACCATCAAAGTTTGGGCGATCGAGTCCCCTAATCTCCATTCGCCCTTTAAAAGGGGGTCTATATAAGGTATTTCGCCAGCATTCTTGGCATGCCTTCGTGGCGTAGCGGTCCGCACACTCGACGTGTATTCGAGAGCTCCGAGGTTCGAGTCCCGGCGAGGGCATTGCAATTTTTTTTTTCTCTCCTGCTTCAAAATAACCTAATCTCTCTACAAATCTTATTTTTAGTTCTTGAAACGTTCGATTTAAAATTCTACAATGAGATCTCGGAAGCTTAGAATGCATCTGTAAAATTCTAAACATGTCTGTCTGCCTGCATAAAAAATCACTAAATTCTGGATTATTTCCAACTATGCAATTACTTATCAATACGGGGAACAATAAAAGGTGTTAAGACTTCTGTTATTCGACGCTAAACATGTTAAAGAAAAGGCAACGTTCTCTTATTGGGACATAAACTAAATTACTTGGCACTTTGCATTTTCTCTGAAACTTAATATCAATCCGGAAATCACGGCTGGAAATGGAACATGATTATCGAATGACTATTCTTTATCAAAGTGACTACTAAGGGCAGGTATTTGTCAAGTGAATGGTTGGGTCAAAGTTTTGCTCTAGATTAAGGGAGAAATACGATACTTAAGAATTTCCTCGAATTCCAGCTCATTGTCTTTTTTTCTCTTCTCATTCGCATGAAATTTAATTCCAAGAATTTCTGTTAGGGAGTTCTGTATAAAAGAAAGTATTTCTATGGCAGTCACATTTTAGCTTTCTTTTCTTAAGTTACCCAATAGAATGAATTTTTATTCTCATTCAACGATAATCGAACAGAATGGAATTTTTTGTCATTTATTTTGTTTCAGATTATTGATTTAACTAAAACATTCTGGTAATTTCATACAAGAATAAAAAATAAGCTCATATAATTATGTATATTTATATATTTTTGTAGCCGTCGATTGCAACGAAAATGGGAGATGCACAACCACGTGTTATGGTAGTTGCATAACACAAAATTTCTTCGTTCTACGGCTTCTTGTTTTTGAGTTATGTGAGATATATACGTATGTACGGACGAAGTAGACATCACATGATTTCCTTCTACGGCCAATTAAATTACACACATTTTTCGCTGCACTTCATTTAAATTTATTTCCTCGAATTTCATTGGAGATGTATGTCTCATTCAATCAATTCAGTTCTCACTTCGCAAAGAGGCAAAAATACATGAAATCTCAAATCATCGTCATTGGAAATTTTAATATACAGAAAAAACCTAAAACACCAAATACAGTTAAAAACAGATAAAACATTTACAATAAAAATTAGAATTTCTCCTCAAAAACAGGCAATTCGGCTAGGGGGCAGGAAAAAAAAATTTCCAGTGCACAGAATTGAAAGTTACCTTTAGGTTTCACTGGGAAAAACACACTGAAATTGGTACACAGCCTCACTGAATTCACTATGCTATTCTAAGATTCAAATGTAAACAGAAAGCGGCTTTTTAGGCTTAACGACTTAATTTATTCATAATTCTACAACTATTGCATGCAGATTGACTAAAGGCAAAAACTTTAACCGGAACATAAGAACAACATTATTCAATCTCTTTCGAAGCAAAAAATGAACAATTTAACAACATATAAGAATAAAGCATGAACTCATATAATTACGTATATTGCTTGTTGCCGCTCAATTGCAATGAAAATTGGAGATGCACAAGTATATGTTATGACAGTCGAATAACACAAAATTTCATCATTTTACGGATACTCGTTTTTCAGTTATGTAAGATACGTACGTACGTGCATAGAGACGTCTCGAAAAATATCTTCTGAATCAGTTTTAAATCCATGCTATCCGTTTTGGAAAAAAACGTGTCCTTTAATCTACCCGTACGTACAGATGTCTCACGGAAACATCGTTCAGATGGATTTGAAAGTAGCTAATATGGATATTTTGGTTGAAATTTGGTACACGATTTTTTTCGAGATTACAATAATTCCTTTATTTTGTACAAAGAAGTAAAAAAAGGTTTGGTTGAAGAAGTAGCAGTCTGAAAAATACCTTTCATTTCCAATTAAAGATAACTGGGATGAAATGAAAGAAAACAATTGGATGAAAAAAACCTAAAATTGCATTTCAAACAGCTGAGATCAGCATTTATTTTCACAGAAATAAATAAATAAATAAATAAAAACTTCTATACCTTCTTAAATTGGAGTATAAAAATTTACTTGTACAAGAAGAGCCTTGTAGCGATCCTGGTAATGTAGCAAGTACACATAAAGTCCATTTTTGTTCTGAAAATTATATGGGCAAAGGGATTTTTTCCCTTCCTTTTTTCGTGTGGAACTACAAAATTTGCTGCAAATGGAGTTCATACAATGAGAATGAGCACGGGAATCAATACTGCATTGACGTGAAGCGTTAAAAAATACGTCTATTATGTAATTCTTGCAGTTAATTATTCGATCATTTTCATTATTCACAAACAGATAATATTATTACCTTTTCAAAATTACTCAAAGTATGCACTTTTTCGAAACACTTTTCTCCAGAATATTTCACTTATCAAATGTTCGGAACATTTAAAAAAGGATTATAAAAATTTATAATATTCACTAAAAATATCACAATTAAAACGGAACAAGGCTCTATAATTGCTTCTTAGTGCTGTTTTGTTGCTTTGACTAATCTCTCTTGCCTGGTATCAGAGCAAGTTCACGAAATCCATCGTGTCCGGGAACAATATTGTGCCTGTCGTTGGCAAGGCCCTAGAGGTGTCGTTGGCAAGGCCCTAGAGGTTGCTAGAGAACCCACTCATACAGGTGACAGTATGAGTTTACTCAGTTCCGCTCAAAGTTTTGAAGGAGTTCGTCCCGGGAAGACGGGCCCGAGGGTATTCCACCTCTCTATCCCTACCCCCAACCTCTCGAAAGGACATCCAGCTCGCCGCATATTTAGAGCGCCTCCATACCGCACAGGTACTACACATTTATAAACATCCATGCCTTCTCCGATCTCGAAACCAGCCCTTCGGTCCCGGCAGTCAAAGTCACTAGCCACTATCCGTTTGGGCGGCTGCTGATTTGTGAATTACTATTATAAAGCATTTTTAATGGAAAGTATTGCATTGCGATCTCACTTTTGTAAACAGATTTAAGCAGATGTTTTTTATAATGGCTATGTGTATACATATGCATTTGTGCGTTAGAACCTTTGTCTTGGAAATGTCACTACTCATCTTGAAACAAATTTAATCATAAATACAACGTCTATAAGCTAAATATAAACATTAATACATATTTCGCATCTTCAGATCGTTCATCTCACTTAAAAAAAGTAGTGAGAGTTCCATCATTTACACTCGTGCACTACAGAGTTAAATTGGATAGTGCGAGAGAAAAGTGTTATATGAGTGATTTTCAACCACTGTGCCGCGGCACTTTTGTGTGCCGCCAAACTTTACAAAGGTCTATAATAATTTTAAAGTGTTTAATCCTAGGATACGGTACACATGAGAATTTGCGAAATTCGGTTTTTAAGACATTAATAAATGCGCCAGTTGGGGTATCTAAGCCGATTTTGGTGCAATTCTGAGCATATTCGCGCATGTTCAGTAAATAATTTAAATTGAGCAGTTCTAATTCGTGCTGTTGGGAGATTAGCTTACTTATGAGACATTTTTTCTATTTTTAATAACATAAATTCAGGTATGTAAGGGCCGAAAGAAAGGACATTAAACTCAGGAGATAAACTGGTGGGATTCAAACACAAATAATTTTATGGAAGAATAATGTTCAGAAATATAATTATAAAGAATTTGATGGGGTTCGTAACCCATTTGTGATAACGAATACTTCTGTATTTCAACTATAACAACTAACGAAGAGAAAGGAAATAATTTCGCTTTCTAGTAATCGAGATTGAATTTTAAAATATTCGGAAGAATCAATTAATTCATTTAGGATTAACATTAGATGCGATTATCCCGTGATGTCCAAAAAAGCTTTAAAAATATTATTACAGTTTTCTACATCATATTTGTGAGCATTCGGATTTCCAGTATTAACCAACATAAAAGCGATTAAAAGATCGAGACTGTTAAATGTAGAAGACGATATGAGAGAAGTGCTGTTTTTTAGGACCAAATACAATGTCGGCCACCTTAAATGCAACACCCTGAAGAAGCATGCAAATAACATGAAATTTACAGCATGCATGAGCGGAGGTGAGATATGCAAATGATTAGAATTTCAGCGCAGACGCACATCATACGCGCCTGTGGGGCCACTTCAAAGCGCTATTTAAGGCTTGGAGTTTTCGACGATTTCAAGTTCTGTAATTGTGTTTTTCTTGTAGGTTTTTTCAAAAAAAAACGATCCATTATGCCTCGTAGTAAACAGCGATCAACGTTTGATCAAGTATCCGAGTTCGGCAGAGGAAGGATAGTGGCCTACCGAGAGTGTGGATTATCTTTCGGGGAAATCGGTAGTCGTGTTGGACGAAACCAAACAACTCTAATGCGGATATGGGGCCTTTGGATGCAGGAGGGTACAACGGACCGACGTGCTCAATCGCATCCACCTCAGTGCACCCCTTCACGTGATGACAGGAACATGGTGCGCATGGCAATGACGGATAGCTCAGTCACATCACGAACCATAGCTCAGCACATTCAGTCTGTAACGCATCATCCAGTGTCTGCGCGTACCATTTGACGCCGTTTACAGCAGATCTTGCGGTCTGTCCGCAAGACGTCCATTGCTTCATCTACCCTTGACGCAGAACCACAGACGTCTCTGCCGCCAATGGTGCGATGGAAGAAGGATATGGACGGCAGAATGGAATGAAATTGTCTTTACTGGCGAGTTACGCTTCTGTCTGAAACACCACGATGGTCGGATTCGAGTCTGGAGACACCGTGGAGAGAGGATGCTGAACAGCTGCGTTATGCACCGCCACACTGGTCCTGCACTGTGTAGTATGGTATGGGGCAGTACTGGATATCATTCTCGCACTCCTCTAGTACACATTGCCGGTACTTTAAACAGCCAGAGCTACATCTCCGAGGTGTTGGAGCCAGTTGTCCTTCCTTACCTTCAGGGCTGGCCCACAGACATATTTCAACAGGATAATGCGCAACCACACGTGGCACGTATTTCCCAAAAGTTCTTCTTCAATCGCCAGATTGAATTGCTTTCCTGGCCGGCTCGCTGTCTGGATCTTTCGCCGATAGAAAACATGTGATCCATGGTTGCTGCCCGATTGACCCAGACTACATCCCAAGCTGCCACACCACATCAACTTTGGCAACGCGGGGAAGCTGCTAGGTCTTCTGTACGCCAAGAACACATCCAAAGTCTCTTTGAATCAATGCCGAGGCGTGTGGCAGCGGGATCTCCAACAATGGCGGCTGCTCTGGCTATAGATTCTGGAAGGAGCCATACTTCACAGAAGTCTATAAATTCAATCATTTGATACTTGGTCAAAATGTTATCTACTAAATAAATTTTGTTGTGACATCTCTTGTCTTTCTTGGCGTTGCAATTTGGGTGGCCAGCAGTGTAAATGAAACTGTCAAATAAATAGTTTTTGATAAATGAAACTATCAAAAATCATCAAGCTCAAGTTTCTCATTAAAAGAATTCTTATTATTAACTTGTAATGAATCCCTATATAAACGTAGTGCTGTTTTTGTAGTACATATTATTTTATTTTCAATATTATTATTATAAACTATTTTACTCAGTGTATTATAGATAAATAAACAACTTTTAAACTTGTCTTTTTCTTTGTGTGCTACCAAATTTTTTAATTTTTAAAAGTATGCTGCAACAGAATCACTGTGTTAGACTACGGATTTAGATATGTAAAAAATACTACACTCAGATACATATGTCACTATAATCAGTTAAAAATTTAAAATGTATTGTTAAAATTTCTGCTAAGACGTCGGTATATTTTTAAATGATGACTATTGTGTTTACTCGTCAACGACACTTTCAACATACTGTAGAGTAATCCTATTTATTAATTTATAAATAAAATCTATTTCCTTCTAAATATTATGCATGCATGATTCATTAATATACTAGCTTTTAAACTAATGCATATTTTAAAGCAATTAGCTCAGGGTACTTTATAAGGTTTTACCACCAAAGGTTTTTACCCCAAAGGAATGCGGGTAGTTTCAGCATACTAATTAATCAAGTATATATATATTTAGAAAAGTTAAAATTTTAAGAATTTTCTCACAACACTCATTAATTATTTAATTCTCTTAATCGACTGTTGAGTACCTCACACATTAAACAATATTTTTGAATTTTATTTTCTTAATTCCAGTTTCAGAGCCGTCCTAAAACGTGATTGAAATTAAGATTTCAACTCTTATTCTAAACTGGATTTCGGTATTTCAAAAGAAATTCCATTGTATACATTTCAAAAATGGCAAACAGGAGCATTATTATAATGTTGACTAATGCGAAGAATACTTTTCTCAAAGAAACTACCATCGATTTTTGATCCATCATTAGTGTTACAAGAAGAAATAATAAAAAATTTATCATTTTTAACTAATGATAAAGTTGCTCCTTAACTTATAAGTATGCACTTTTTTCCCTCTAGGGAAAGGAATTCATGCCATTCAAATTAAATTGAGTTTCTACCACATTAAACTCGAAAATTATATATCAGAATCAGCAAGGAGACGTCAGCGCCACACGACGGTATCTTTCTCGCAAGGAAGAACAGCGAAAAGCCTTCAGGGTTAATTAAACGCGATTTGTCTAATCTGGTGGAACCGACACATCCCGTGATTTCCCTTTGTCATGCCCTTTAAAAGGACGCCTGAGCTATCGGCGTTCCAAGCAATCTCACTATGAATGGGGATTGTCAATCACAGCACTAGAGAGAATGCAGAGGAAAAGGGAAAAGAGAACAATGCTATCTCTTTCTTGCTAAAGAAATGAAGCCAAGATAGGCCATGAAAATGTCTCTACGGTATTTGATAGTTTCACATGAACCCCTCGGGATCAGGCAGTCAGGTTGAATTTTCGAAACTTCGAAACGGGTGGGAGATTTGGGGGGAAGGTGTACCAGAGTCGAAAGACATCCGGTTAAGAGATGGAGAGAGAAGTAGAAGAGAAATGATTTGATTCTACCTGGAACATAGTATTCTAAAAAAGATAAATAAAATAAGATCTGAGTTAAAAGAATTGAATTTTCTCAGTCGCTTAAATATGAGTAAAAAGTAATTGTTTGACAGTTCGCAATGAGTTAACTAATTAACTTAAGGATATTGAAATGGGTTTTGTTATATCATGGCAATGTTTTAGTAGGAGGAAAGCACTATCGACAATTAAAAATAGGAGATAAAACAAGCTCGAAATTGCATAGATTTTTTAATTTATTGCGAATTATCTGCAAAGTTTACAGAATTTTTACTTGCTATTTTAAAACTGATCCAGAAACCAATTATTTAAAACACTGAATGTTATGCGGAAATGATGAATAATGACTAAAATAGGTTTTTATTTGGGAAGAGATGCATTGAGAATAGTAGAGTTAGCTTTTCGCAAAAACACATATGCCTTTAATATGTTTGAATAACTGATATTTAAGACGCAAGAGAATCATGCTGACGTGGAAAATAGAGCAGGCAAATCGACAACCTTGCATTCGAGGTAAATTTTGTAAAATCCCAACCGATTTCGAGGACAAAACGGATCTCTCCTTCATCGGAAGCAAAAAATTCTGCAAATCGTGAAAGCGAATGTCGATCATATTTATACCCTACAGGCAACCTATGTAAGGAGCCGATAGCGCTATCTGTCGGCAGAAATAGTAACAAAAATTAAGGGTTAAGTTAGTAGAATTTTAAAAGCATTAGGCAAGACTGGATCACTAACTAAACTAGGTAAATTTTTGTGAATGTGAAACGCTTCAAGAAAATCCAATTTCCTAATAGAACCTGCTAAAATTATCCAGAGAGATTATTTCAGTAAGAAATTATTTTACTTAAAAACTGACTAAATAGAAGGCTAAGTCCTAAGTTCTAAACTGAATAAGTCCAAGAACAAAAACGTAGGGTTAATCAAGTTGGTTCTGCTAAAATTATCCAGAAAGCTGGTTCTATTAGGGAATTGGAATTTCTTGAAGCTTTTCACATTTACAAAAATTTATCCTGTTTAGTCAATGACTTTAATTCCAACGCAGTCTTGCCTAATGCCTTTAAAATTCTATTAACTTAATCTTTTAACATAACTCTTAACTTAACATTTTTTGCTACTATTTCTGCCGGCAGGGGGCATTATCGGGTCCTTACATTAGTTGCCTGTAGGGTATAAAAATTATCGACAGTCGCTTTCTCGATTTGGAGATTTTTTTGCTCCTGACGAAGGGTTATTCGTTTTGCCATCGAAATCGATTGCGATTTTGTTGTCGATTTGCCTGTTCTATTAACTGATATTTTTTAACAGCCATAAAGGCAAATGCTCTCACAGACTGCACTAGAAGAACATTTTACGCCTGAAACTGGCTCAATTTTTGATAAAACTAATTTTAAATTATCGTAAATTCTGTTTAAAAAAACAAATATATTTTATAGGCATGAACGGTGTAATTTGTAATCTAGAAAGAAGTATAAAAATCTGAGCTGCTGTGTACAAAACCTACAAACAATACAAAACAGAAAATGGAAAGACAAATGTCTATACACCATGTTTAAGCCCACTAACTTGACCAACTAACTTGACTTTAGCAAGTTAGTTGGTTAGGATGTGCACCTAATTCCCCGACATGATAGTCCTCCAGTTTTTTCTAGTAATTTTCACTAAAGTTAAATCCCTAAACCATAAAATATATGTTTTCGTAGAGCACTTGTCAGCAGAGTTTTTCTATTTCTCGCACAATCTAACATTGGATAGGCTCTGTTATAATAATCTTCATTTTAAATCAGTCATGATATTATTAGTCTTTTGAGATATACTGCAACCTAACATAGAATGCACAATGCATATACTTAGTTGAGTAATATATCTCACATTATGGAACTATGCAGTTTACTCTACAAGTTCGAAAACCAATAAGAATCATCTTGCAAAACTCCGCAGATTTTAGCATCTATATTTATCAGACAAAGAGCTTTACACTGGGTTAAAATTATATATTGTTTCACACACTTATACATACATATTCTTTATCCATACGCATGCACATTTCTAAACTAGGAAACGGAAATCTATATAATTAATTCTATATCGCATTTTTTCCTCCATCCTCCAGCATGTCTTCTTGGAGTAACGCTAGCACACTCGTCTCGCATTCGAGAGGTTTAGGTTTGTGTCCAGGCTAGGGCACTGATCGTGTTTCATGTCTTCTGTTTCAAAATAACCTAACGACATGACATTGGCGCCCATCCCCTAACCCCCAGTTGCCTTTTAAAAGGGGGAGTATATAAGGCATTTCCTTCCTCTAACTATACACTTCTACGTGGAGAAATTCGAATAAACATAAATTGGAAACCATTTAATGACAGTAACCGACAACATATGCAGGGTGTATCAGTGCAGAAGTGACAAACTTTCAGAATAGATAGAGTCCATCTAAACGGTGGGAAATCACACAGCAATGCATGTTCGGAAACGCTTTCCTGCCGCCGTAGTGGAGACACAAACCGAAAAAAAGAAAGGAAGGAAATATGTGTTAACTTCAGTCGTAAAGACGTGGCATTCATTCAAAATGGCTGATGTGGACGCAATTGCATCGAAATCCGCGAGCTGTAATGAAGTTTTTAACACTGGAAGGGTGTAAACCGGTGTACATTCACCGAAGAATGGTAGTTGTGTACAGAGACTCGTGTGTGTCGAAGCCCACGGTGACGAGGTAGGCGAGAATGTTTAGCGAAGATCGACAGCAGACAACAGATTTGTCGCGCGGCCCGGTCAGGCGCACGAGGTTGTGACAGATATGCTGATTACGGACATTGACACGGCAATCAGAGCAAATCGACGTCGAAACATTCGTGACATTGCAAATGAGTTAAATGTTTCCATCGGTACTGTTTACAATATTCTCAGAAACATTCTGAAGCATCGGAAAGTTTGTTGCCAATGGGTACCTCGTATTCTGTCTGATCACCACAAGAAACAGCGAATGGGCTTCAGTTTACAGCATTTGGTGAGCTACACTCTTGACGGTGACGACTTTCTGCAGTACATAGCGGCAGGGGATGAAACCTGGTGTCACCACTTCCAACCGGAAGGGAAGTCCGTCACCATGCAATGGAAACATCGAGACTCACCTAGGCCCAAAAAATTAAAAACTCAATACTCAGCCGGAAAGGTGATGTAGACGACATTTTTCGACATTCAGAGTCCCCTATTATTGGAGTTTAAGGAGGTAACCTAACGGTACACTGATATGCTTGATAAGTTGCATAAACCTATCAAAAATAAAGGTCCAGGTATGCTGTCCTCAAGTGTCATCCTTCTGCACGACAACTTAAGGCCTCATGTCGCCCTGCTGTGAATCGAGGCATTGGCCCTTAAAAAGTAGGAAGTCTTGGAACATCCAGCTTACAATCCAGATCTCTCGCCTTCGGACTGTCACATCTTTGGACCGCTGAAGAGAAGCCTAAAGAGTCAACGTTTTCAGTCCGGGCGTATAGGCTACAGTTATGAACTGGTTCCGTGATCAACCGACATTGTTCTTTGCGGACGGATTTCGTAACCTTTCCAGGCAATAATACGCTTGTCTTAACGTAACGGGTGATTTTTTAACAAACATTGCATACATTTCAATCATTAAATATTGCTGTTGCTATCTATGTATCTGTCTCATTTCTATCGGTACACATCTCACGGATACACGCCTCGAATCACTTTCATTTGAACGCCCCTCATAATTATAGAGCAATAATATATAAGGTATTTCTCCCACCTTCTTTGCATGCCTTCGTGGTATAGTGGTCAGCACACCCGGCGGGTAACCGAGAGGTCTGTGGTTCGATTTCCGGCGAAGGCATTGCTCTCTTTTCAATATTCCTGCTTCGAAATAACCTAATGTTTCTACAAATAAATACTGTAAAATAATGATTGTAACTCATCAGACATAAAAGAAACTGAACAAAAAAGAAAAGGATGATATTAAAACTCTAAAAATTATAAAAATTGAAATTAAAATTGCGACTTTTAGGGGTAAAAATGGCAAAATAAGCGCTACATTTAAATAAGAACAAATGAAGTGATAAAAGTATATATGGAAAAAGCTGCATTATCACAGTTTGACTTTCACTTTGAAAGAGGAGATCAGTCATCGAGTACCTTTTTCCTGAAGAATCTGTGTTTTGTTTCTGTAATTTAAAACTAACCGAGGTACTAAATAAATAAATGAACAAGCACCTCTGAAAGTTAAAAGTGTCTCCTACAAAAAAGGCCTTGCATCTCAATTTTATAATAAGCTTAAATGCAATATGTAATTTTTCCAGATACTATACAAAATTTAGAATGTATATAAAGAATCTAGAATTTAATTTAATAAGTTAAGGTGTAGAGTCATTAAGTTATTTCGAAGCAGGAAACATGAAAAATAAGCAAGGGAAGACAAGGTTGTCATATTTGGCGAGAAATCGCGCTTTTGGTGACATTTGTCGATAAAATTGACGATATGCCATAAACGGATGGAGAACCATCTGGAATGAATTCTTCCTGGTTTAGTCCAGAATGTTCTCGAACACAAGCCAAAAGCTATATAACTTCTGCTAATACGCGGAGAGTGAATCAGTGCGAAGTCAGTGCCGAGTCTAGTGCCGAGTTGGTCGTCGAGTGCATCGAGCGAGTCTCTTAGTGTATCGCGAGGCAGTGAATCGTCGAGGTTTATCTTAGAGTGTGTTGAGCTCCGAGAACAACCGAACCGAGTCGAGAGCTCTAATCCAGTGTATCGTAAAGTGCATCGCGAGTTGTAGCGTGGAGAGTCTTGATAGTACGTGAAGTTTCGAGAACGACTGAGCAGAGTCGGAAGCTGTATATTGTTGCCTTGCTGTGAAGCTGTCTCCACCGTATTAGCCTGAAGTCTGTGTCCCTGACTATTCCAGTGTGTTTATAGTAGCTCTTCGACGACGTTTTTGGAACTGTCTTAAAAAATACTGGCCAATAAAGTGTGTTTCAATACTTCATCGAATGTCGTCGTTATTCACTCCAAATCCGCGAATCCTTTTAACGTACGTACGAAGAAGAAGAAGAAGAAGAAGAAAAAACGTAGCAATATATAATTATTTATATAATTATATATATAGACAGGTATAGATATATATAAAATTTTAAAAAGTCTTACTTTAAATTTTAATTTTATATTTAATTAGATTTAATATTAAATAAAATCTTTGCATTTAAATTCACAATCAATTCTGAACCACTTCTTAAGAATGCATCTCATTTCTTATGTGGCTTCCCTTCAGTTCATAGATTTGTCTTGCGACTATGATTTCGTTTGAGCACTGCGAAGCTCAAATTTTGCATGAGTTCGGAAATTTGTATATAACATTTAGAAACGTAAAGACATAACAAACAAATCCTAATCAGAACCAAAGCAGATAGTTATCCTAACATTCGTAAACAAACTATCTCAAAATTTTACCCATAAAAGAGAATAACTGCCTCTTCCAGACAAGTTTCATCGATATCGAAATCGAAAAACGATACCGATGCAACTTTTTCTATTGGAAACATTTCCCATCATCATCAGTGAGAGAATATCCTTTAAAGCTACTCAATCTTTTAGAGTCGCGTAGGTTTGCCTAATTAGAGCTGAAGTCTTCCTTTTATGTTGGTTTTGAAACAAAATGTAGATTGTTTTGTTGTTACTTAATTCACATTATTGAAATGATCTTACGGAGCATAAAGAAATAAATAGAACGAACGGTTGTATTATTGAACTTATGGACTAATTATTTATTTACTCTCACTTCATTCTGTACTCATTAAGGGGCAGTAAATAATAAGATAATTTCTTACAAGAGCAAACTCTCCCTGCAAAGTTGCTCTTAAAACATACTAGCACATATTATTCAATGAATTATCAATTTTCCATAACATATTCAAATTTTTTACATGCAATAGAAACTTTTCAAATATTTCGGATAAAATTTATTTTATCTCATAGAAGAAATGAAGCGTTAAAATCGATATTCATGTTATTAGAGTCAAGGCGAAGATGCTTTGCCAAAGAACCTCTATGTAAAGCAAGAAAGGCTCCATAGACGTAATGTAAACCACTTTGTCTGCAACACCGCTACAAAGAAAAGGGAACATTCGCCAAGGGATTTGGCGACGGAATCTGTTGGCGAGAATTTCCCCTCTGTGATATGCCGGTTCTTTGGTACCCAGCCGACATTTTCCCCCTCCGCGACGTGTATAGGAAATTGAGGAACACGGGTTAAGATGAATCGTTCTTTGACTTGTCGCGATAATTTAAACTCGGAAATGATGAAATATTAGGTGAAGTTTCACTTTCACTGGCTGTTGAACTTCCATTGTCCATATCGCTACTTAAACCAAAGAACCTATTCTTTGTTTAAACTCTTGCTAAACGTAACGGTCGAACATGTCTAAACCAACTTCGACATTCAGCTTCGAGCTTTGGCGCTTTTTGGAGACAGATATTTCACGCATGCGCAGTTGTTTCCCTTTTCGTTGGAAGGGAGCCACTTCTGCTTCTGCGAAGTTTTCTTTCTTAACAGTACATATTCTTTGGCTTTGCCTCGTCTAACCCTTAGAAAACCCAAGTCTTCTCTAACCGGTATGCTTAAAATGCCGAAACGCCTGAAATGCCTTTCGAGATCTGCAACAATTTCCTTCTCTCGGTGTGATTTCAAATGTCACACGCAACCTAAAGATACTGCTTAAATGCGTCTGAGGAAACTGCACCTTCTACTGCATACCTAAAACGCCTGCCACATAAGCTATACGTTGCTAGAACAAGACGTCGAAAGAAACATTTCTCACAACGCCGTTCTACGAAACCGGGTTACCATCCTCACTTGGTAAACAGACTTAAAAGAGAAACAGGAATCAGTTATCGCTCAAATCGGTGTAAGAGACGTTTGCTTTCAAATACAAAATACATTTTGTAATTATTTTAATACTGATGGCTCAATATGTTGGCAAAATGGCGTGTGTTTATTACATTAATTGTTAATTTTCAATTGTATATTTTCTTTACTCCAATTCTTGTAATGATCTGTTGTATATATTTTTGTGAATGTTTTCACATTGTATATTCAGTGATTTGCCATTATTGTAAACAAAATTTGTTTATTCATATATTTATTAAATAACTTTTATGTACGTAATACAATGCCATTTACTGACATACGTTTTGTTATGGGTGAAAAATATGTATTTTATTCCCCAAATGTTAAATACTTCGTAAAGGCTATTCGCTCAGTTTTTATGTTTTAATTCCCAAGTAAATTGCAAATGCAAAGGTTGTGTGTAAGTGGGTGAATTTTAATGACTAGCCTAATGCACAAAATGCACTTCAATTATTTTCAACTGCGTGTTCCATATCCATGACAATGTGCAAAGAACTGATGACTACAGTTGCTGCCAATTACATGATTGTTATATGAATTAGAAATTCAAATAAACATTTTGGCAATGTTAATTTTTTTATTCATACATATATATTCATAGAAAGTTTCTTGGAGATATAATAATAACAGCCTGCTCTCTGTGTATTATATCTCCAAGAAACTTTCTAGTTTTGTCGTCAAATTAGGCTAAACTTTCTTCAATAGAAAACTACTTATAACTACAACCCTTTTGCTTCCATCTTAATACGTACTTGCATTCCACTCATTTGGTTTCGAAATTTTGAAGGCAAGTTGGTTAATTTTTGCTTACTATTTTTTAATTTCTTTTTTATTACAGTTTTTAACTTTAATTTTAATTTTATGGATTATTTCTTTTAATCTTCTTATGATTTTTAAAATTTGTTCTTGAATCTACTCTTGTTTTTACTTTTGTATTTGAAATGAAAAGATAATGTAGAAAATATGTCTTCTAAAGTGAGCATCTAGTTCAGATTAATTGAATTCTTAGTGAAAGATTATTTGCTTTTTAACAGGTTTCTTTTGGTTTAGTACTAATATCTTTATTTTGATTGAGAATCAATTAGATTTATAATTTAATCTAGCAAATAACTTGATGCTTACTTGGAAGTAAGATGAAATACTCTCTCTTATTTTAGTTACTGTTTATTGATGGTAGATTGGCTTATGCCCTTGATATGTCGATTAATCTGCTATCAATAACAATGACTGGTTTTTCAATACTTAAAAAGTTTACTTTTGATTTTGGCATTTTTGCGTTTTAGTTTTTCCTTAACTGTGTTTAAAGCAAGGAGGACTGAAAATTCTATATATTTTTTTAATTCTGAAAAATACCTTTTCAATGATGTTTTTAAATTTAATTTCCGTTGCTTGGAAATGTAATATGGAGAGTTTTCATTTTATAATTTATAGTGAATTATTGCTTTATTACTTTTTATGAATATATATATATATATATATATATATACTGTATACATACATATTCATACGTATACACATTTCTAATAAGTCATATATTTATATACACATAG
The DNA here is from genome assembly GCA_000611955.2 of Stegodyphus mimosarum. Lineage (NCBI taxonomy): Eukaryota > Metazoa > Arthropoda > Arachnida > Araneae > Eresidae > Stegodyphus > Stegodyphus mimosarum. The sequence continues at coordinate 41,529 of KK118754.1, read as the reverse complement.
AGAGAGAGAGATGCAATGGTTTAGAAGTTGTATGTTTATTAGTATTAATGTAATGAATACATAGACAATATTTTTTCATCGTTCATAAAATAAATCGATAAATTTCCAATGTTTCAATATGTATTTATAATCTGAAATTATTTCAATAATATCATACAAATTTAATGTGTATTCTCATTATTACATAAGCTATGTTTTTCCTTTATGTCGTTTACACTGTGTCGCTGATTATGCAATATCAATTTAAAAGTAATAAAAAAAAATAGCAGAAACGCAAATTCGCGCACATACAAACAGATTTAATAAAAAATTATTCACCTTAAATTTAATAAAAAATTATATTACTTAACAATAGCATTGCTTTTCACACGATCAGCATGAAATACGACTAATTTAGCGAACTTTTGGTGACGAATAATTTGTAAACAAATCATCAGAAATAGCAAGCCATAAAATAATGTCTGCTCTGAAGTTTCCACGATGATAAATTGAACGAATACGTAAACATTTTAAATATGACTTTGCCAGTTATACAACAAATAACACAGCAATATAAATACACGGCTTTTTCCGCATTTCTTCAATTAAATCGGCTTCTATTTCCACCGTTCAGGATCTCACAGTTGCAGCCATCGCCGTATTGAAAATTACTCGGGATCTTTCAGAAAGAGAACTTTCGTCTGATTGGTTGATCTCTACGTGGAACACAGCTCCAAACGAAACATTCAGTGGTAGTTCGCTCCGAAGTTCGAATCCCGCGAACGGGCTGGCTGCATGGGCGTTTTCGTGGTTTTCCTCATGTGTAACGTGTATACCAGCCAGTTTCCCTTAGAAAGTCCTCCACGAAGGCATCCCTCCCTTTAGGCAGATAGCCCTCGTGTGCTTTGCCATAATTGAATAACCTAACCTAACCTAACCAAGCGAAACATTTTCGGAAAAGTTTCAAAATGTTTCTCTTAACCGGGGCATCCCTCCCTCGGATACGTTCCAATACGATGGAACATTTCTCAGAAACCTCCCGTTTAAACCAGTGCTACTGGGATCTCGTTTCTCGGAAATGTCCCGCCCAGCTGCGCGCGTAGCTAGATATGATAGGGATTTGGGGGGGGGGGAAGAAAGCAACTTCGAAGTCTCGGCTGTTTCGGGTCGTTTTGGTCGTTTCGGTCGGGTTTATGGTCATTTGAATAAAAGGCTGTCTTGAACGTTTTAGGCTTCAAATGGTTAAATTTGAGTTAAGTTAAAATATTCCTTTAAATAACAGTCGTTGCCATTTTTCCTAATAGGTCTGTTACAAAAATTTAGAACTTTGACTATAAATATTGGAGCAAATTTTTGATGCAGGAAAATTCGTGTTCTATTTATATATTTGTAAGTCAAATTGTCCTACCAACTTTCACAAACGCCTTCAGTAATTTATAATTCTCCCAAGGAGAATCATTCTTAATTGTATCACGAACCAAATCTAAAAGACATTAAAGGGCTAAGAACATTTAAAAGTTATCAAAAATTGAATCTTGAGTCTATTTAAATAATTTTAGCAGTAAAAAGAATCTATTCTCATCTATGAAATTCTTGAAAAGTATTTAGAAATTATTATGAGAAGCAACAGAAGAGTGCCCTGTGATCTATATATTAACGAAGAACCACCTTCCTTCTCTCTAACGTTCAGTCTCCTTTTATTGAGGCTTAAAATTTTAATCCACGCAAAGCATTAAAAATAAGTAAATAACTAAAATTAAATAATTTAGGCATAACTTTAAAACGATATAGTCCAAAGCTATACGATGGAATACTATAATTAAAACAAACAATTCATATTGCTTAATGAAACGATGTTTTTTGTTCATGTATTAACTGCCATAGCCATCAGTTCAGTACCCAAAAGGATTCTCTAATAAAGCCGCACATAACCTAAACTTAACATCGCACTACCTTCATGTTTTCTTGTAAGGTGTTATGGAATGTTCTTGCCAAACGGTAAGTACTTTTGGCTTGAAGTTTAAAGCAAATATTTGCCCCATCTCAGAAATAAATCATATTTCTTAAATGATTAACTAAAAAATAAATATTAATTTGCAACAAAGTATATAAATTAGTATAAAACTAGATTAAATTTACGTTGTTCTTTCATTAAATCACATAAAAAATAATTTTGTGAGAAATGTTTTACGTATGGAATTTATATATCCTGGGTGTAGATAAGCATTCAAAATAATAAAATAATTTTAAACATTAAACGTTTGCCATCATGGTTTAAAATATAATGCTATTCATATAATGAATTACCAGTATTTTTAAAAGAAGTATACAGAGAGAAACAGTTCTCCTTTTGGTTTAACACATTGAAGATTAATTAGTGTTTAAAAAGAGTTTAATTAGAGTGTTCTAGGGTGTTTAGAAAAGCATAGTAAAATGGCAGATTAAACTAAGACACTCAGTCCGATGAATCTTCAAAAGTTCCAGGAAGGATATTGAGATAATCCGATTTTCTAAATAACCTGGCCAAAAAAATGTGAGTTCCAAAAAATTTGTTTATTATATTACGACAGGAAAGTTAAAGTACAGTGTCATCCACAACAAATAATAATTTTGAAGAATGAAAGTCAAGAATAAATAAAAGTACAAAAAAAAGCATTCAAAAACATAAAGTGCATGCATATTTAATAAATATGTGCATAGAGTTTGGTGTTGTTTGGTAGCATATACGAAGTCTATATTTTTTGCAGGCGTACAGCAAAATATGTCTGCTTCTGAAAAAACCGCAAAGTCTTATGAAGGTTTAAAAACAAACTTTTTTAATTAAATCAAAACTTTAACATATCGTGTTTATGAAACAACCACCACTTATGCCGAGGAAACTTAAATTAACAGTAAATTCAAATTTGAATCTAAACAGAGTTTGATTTAACGCCTAGTTGGCTCAAACTTTTCACCAGCGTAACAATTTAAAATAATGGCAACTATAACGCAAAGCCGAGCAATTAAATCATATCAGAGCTGGCTAAACCTAGTAATATGGTCTCGAGAGCAGAAATTCTTTCGATATAAGAATCCAAAACCTCGCCTTAAATACTCTCAAAACTTATTTGCATTCCGGTAGTGAAATGGAAACGAAAAGTTATAAAACAGGTTGAAATTAGAAATAACTGGTTAGTTAAAATAGTAATAACGGCACATGTGGGATATTAGAAATGTTTGGAAATGTGCAGCCCCATCAGAGCCCCAGCGGTAAAGCTGCAGAACACTGGTAGTTTGGTACGGGTTTCGAATCCCGACGAACGAGCTGGCTGTATGGGCGCTTTCGTGGTTTCTTCCATGCGTAATGTGTATACGAGCTAGTTTCCTTTAGAAAGTCCTCCACGAAGGCATTCTTTCCCTTAGACAGATAGCCATCGAATGCTTTTCCATAGTTAAATAAACCAAACGGGAGCTAAAACAATATTTTGCCAAAAAAAATCTGCTTATTAGACAATTAGATGAAGTTGCTTAATAACATACATTTTAAGAAAAGGTTTCAGAAAACCATCTGTTTCACAGCACGTGTATAAATTATTTCACCTTTTCACTGCCTAAATGAGGATTATACTATATCAGATTATGATATACTGATGCTTGAACGCTGTTAATAACTTTCAATAGAGTTTTCGTCTTCAAATGCTGTTATATGATATGTTCAATGTTTACTTACTTAATTTTCGCTCTTTGGATTGACAATATGAACAAAATTGAAGTTTATGTTATTCACTGACAAAAAAAAAAAAAAACAAAGAAGCATGAGAAGCAAAGACCAAACATTTCGGGGCATTTCCAGCGATCGTATTCTTTCTTGCAAAAGCCCAATTTTCCCTTTAGATTTGAGTAATATTTAACTGCTCATTAAGCTCTGACAAGTAAGAACACAAATGCCGACATTTTAAAAGTAACGCAAATGTCAACATTGTTCCTGCTAAAAGACTGTCACAAAGTTATTAACGTAGTAAATTAACTTACGAAATTCAATTGACAGCTACACACAAGCTTATTTAGACGTTTTATAATAAAATTAAATAATGCTTTACCATATTTGATACTGAAAATGTGCAATATAATTTTCAATCTATATAAATGAATGTTTAACTTCGAACCTATAAATATATTTTCGTGTTTTTGTATTTTCACATGTATGAGAAGGATGGAGTAAGTTCGATTTGAAAAGTCCAAAGAGATAACGATAGTGTGCATTGTCTTAAGCAAATATTCCTGTGCATGTAATTAAATTTTGTATTTTAATCTGTTTGTTTTTAATAATACTGCAAAATATATCACATGCTGTGAGCTAAAATAAAGGATATTCTTAATTTTTCCGGTTTGAAAAGACGCCATTTTTTTAAGAGTTCGAAAAGAACAATTAAAATATTACTTCAATTTTCAAATTTGTTTTTAAATGGTATTTACTTTTTGTATAATATTATGTCGATAGTAATCAAATTTAGTTACCTAATTATGATGTGTTTTTAAGTTCGGTTTCATATATAGGAAAAAGGAATCTTCGAAATTTGAGGAGAGTTTAAGACTAAATTAATTTTCTAAAAATCGATTTGTCAATTTTGATTTATGAAACTTAACTGAATTTTCTCAATTCCCTATACATTAAATTTTAAATACTAATTGTTGGTAAATTTATTTTTAAAATGTAAATTAATATATATATGGACTCGGCGTCTAGGTGATTTTCTAGGCTGACGATACATATCTAGGTGACTAAAATAGTATATTTAGCTACTGGTAAACATAAATTAGTAACTATTTACATTGGTGACTATTTACAAATAAAAAAAGGAGTGATAATCAAGAAGCGACATCTTTGTTGTCTAATCATTGCGTCTTAGAACAGCTCGTCTTATCTTCCATCATTAATTTCCCTCGCGATACCGTTAGTCATGTTGAGTTGTTGCCGTCCTGTTATTCTCATATATATACCTCATTTTTAAGAAGATATTTTATAAATGGTCTCTTTTAAATATAGGTTAGGTTATTCAATTATGGAAAAGCACACGAGGACTATCTACCTAAAGGGAGGGATGCCTTCGTGGAGAAATTTCTAAGAGAAACTACAAGCGCCTGGCTCCAGCCAACACCCCTGTTCTTATTGGTTTCCGTTTATGTCGTCAGGTTGAAGAGATTTCATTATCTGTTTCGTTTACGTTAAGTGAACTTATACTGCTTTGGTCTTGGTTATGTATAAATGTGGATTTGTGGAGCTGAGGCTCAAGCTTTTGGCGC
>KK118754.1:11576-32295 GCA_000611955.2 Stegodyphus mimosarum | reverse complement strand
GTGGCTGAAGAGAGCTGACGAGACAGGTCTGAGGCTGTGCTCCGCCTGTTTCTTTTGGCAGTAACTGCCAAATACCGGTCCTCGTTCGGCGTTGTAACTCTGGGGCGACCTGTGCTGTAACGTCTACTCACATTACCATCATCTTGGAATCGTTGCCAAAGCCTGGAGATGACACTCTGGGCAATTCCAAGTTCGTTTGATACTTCCAGTTGGGTACGCCCACATTCCAGACGGCCGATATTTCTGTAAGGTTTTAGTTAAACTAACCAAGTTTTATTTTAATTTAAATATTTCTATCTCTTCTCTGTTTCAACTTCCCTTCAGAAGAAGCGCGCGTTTTCAGCTTATGCTAATTTTGAAGTACAGCCAAGTGCTATTTAAACCAAAGGTAGAAACCTCTCAGTGTGAGAGAGCTTTAGTCTCAGATCACGGTCAGTCTGCTCGACGTTCGCCTGACCAGCTAGCAGCTAAAATTATAAGCCATAGTGCTTACTACGCGATTGCATATTGAAATAAATTTGAAGTGCGATAGTATTAGTATTTCTTGCTACGCGCCAGTTAGTTAGAGGCCAAACTCCGCGAATTGCTCTGTGAGCAAAGTTTAATTTAATTTCTATTTAGATTTAGATATTTATTTAAATTTATTTGATTTAAGTTAGGCCCAAGTGTGGTCTTTTGCTTTCTGTATCTCTCCCGAGTTGGGAAGTGTGTACATAATAGTGATTTAATAAAAGAGGATTTCAAACCCCTTTCAAGTGCAGTTATTCGCCAATACAGTATCTAAACCAGAACATAGCGTATTTTCCGCTCCCTGTTCCAGTTCAGGACTTGAGAAGAAGAACCCTTGTAAGTACTTCACCATGCTTGCAAAGAACATGCACAGAACACTCAGTCTTGACAATTCTACCACGTAAAATATCATCCGAATGCGTCCTTTGTGTCATAACTATTCGGTCATTGCACTGAAATGCTTATAAAGCGCCTGCGAACAATTTTACTTCTTTGCCTGTATTTGTTATATATCACTCGCTTACACTCTCGTCATTGTGACGTACCATCGGTGTCATCCGGTTACTTCCCGAAATTTGCATATGATTCTTGAAGATGTGTGTAGTGATTTTACAGGTGATATATTTATTTTAGAGTTCGATTTTCGCGTGACTCCGAATTATCCTTATTTTATGGACATGAGTGTACTTGTGTTAGCTTCGGCTAATTCCCTTTTTTAGTCATAGTTATTTCTTATTTCTTACTTTTTTGAGTTTAAGCCCAAGTGAGGGCTCTGCTGTAAGCCCGAAGAAAGGGGCCGATTATTAATCTTATTTTGTGTGCATAAAGGATAGTTAAACCTACTTGAGTTTACGATTTCTGTTCTTTGAACTACGCAATAATTCCTTTAACACTTCACTAGGTTCCTTGACATTTCATTTAGCAGAATAAAAGAGAGGAACTCTACAACTCTTACAACTAACTGGACAGAGGACGTATTTAAATTTTTCATGCTGGCACTGCTAGGGAATTTTATTTCAACAAATTTAAATATTCAATTAAATTTATTCATTTGAATATAGATAATATATTAATTATATACTTTCATTTGAAATATTAATCTCGCAGCAGTTAATATCAAATAAGGGATATTTTTAATGAAATCCAATGAGATTTTTGGAAAAGCAATGTTGCGGAAAACTTTTATTTTAATTACTTACTCCATCTAGAATTAAAATAAAAGTAATTACTATTACAAGTAATTTTTTCCACTCATTCTTCAGCTAGCCTTATATCAGGACGTTATTTGAGACGGTGAATTATTTTACTTAATTGTTCGACTAATTTTATTAGAAAAATATTGAAAAATGTAATCTCTTCTTAATCTGTTATATCTATAATGAGATATGGGGGGGGGAAGTGCGTCGATTATAACCGCTCGAATAGTTTTATTCCTTTAGCTGCGCAAGATTATTTTCAAGGAAATCTATACCCTCATTGCATATTAATTTGAAATGAAAATCTTATCTTTTTAATAGAGCTGCAAAAATGTATCACAAACACACGATTTAAAAATAAAATTGAAAAAAAAAATGAAGGCAAATAAATTTTGTTGAGCTAAATCCCCAAACAGAGAAAATGTAATTCATTCTAAGTAAGAAATCAATGTGAGTACTTGTAAGAGAAATAAATGGGCTCTTGATTTGCACGGGAATTAGGAGCCTCGACAAGACGCACAGGAACATATCCGCATATCATTATTTTCTTTATAAACGGTAAACTTTTAAATTTTTAATAAATTGTTTCTCTCCAAAAGCATTGTCATGATATTAACATGTATTATTACATATTTTGTATGCTATACGCATTATGTTGTACTCATACGATAAAACAATCGAACTATTTGAAAGGAAAAGGAGTTCTGCTTAAGAGAAGCAAAAATACAGTTGCTTTACAGTGCGATAAACGTTATTGGTTCAAATGTTTCGAGGAAGCTCAGCCTGTTCTTTCATAAACCATCTCAGTTGTCATAAAATATATATGCTCAGTATTATATTCGTAGTCTTGTAATACTGTAACAGATCGATGCAATTTCGTGCAAGTGCGGACTATGATAATCCCAATTAGCAAAGATGTCAGATTATCTGACTTACCAAGATGACACAGAAAAATGATTTAGTAAACGTAGTTTACTTAGGATTAAAAACATACAGATTTAGTATTGAAAACACACACATTTATGATTGAAAACATAACGATTTAGGATCGAAAGTATGGAGGTGCATTTAACAGTGAAAACATAACGATTTACGATTGAAAGCATGCAGGTACATTTAAGATTGAAAATTACAGATTATGTATAATTTTTTTAATCAATTTATGTTTTGCAGTTTGCTATCGAAACATGAATTTGATGTTACATGAGACTTCTTTTACTTTCGAATAACCACCTTCCCTGCCCTCCCCCCAAAAAAATAATTCAAAAGATTCGTTATACGTATTTTCTTCAACCCTACCGCATGCCTTCGTACTGTAATAAGAAGCAATGAAAGGTCAGGGATTCGAATCTCGGCGACGATATTGCATTTCGAAATGAAAATGGTAGACAATGATTCGTCATCATTAGGATTTGGCGATTGTTCGACCTTTATGTCGGAAAGAATGTAATATTTCTCCCTTTTTACTGCATGTATTCGTAGTGTTGTTGGAAAGCACGTCTAGCTAGCAATAGGAAGGTTTGAATTTCGAATCCCCGCCAGGACTTTGCAATTTTCACATCTCCTACACCAAAATAATATATCTCATGGTCTCTACAGAGGTGCCCGAGCAGGAATTTAAATTGGGGATCTTCCGATTACTAGCCGGACGTGTTTTCCAGTGATATCATGAATGGGCAGTACGAAGAAAGAAAACCTCACAGTTATTTCTTCTTGTGATTATTGTAACCTGTGAATTATACAAATAAATTGAATGCTACGGCAGCCATAGGCCGTACCACATCAGTGAAACTTTTGCCTGCAGTTCTATACTTCTCTTGAAATGGAATATAAAGAACCATTAGTATGTTTTTCAATGCTGACTAATCTTAGATTTTATTAATCCATTCGAAATATTTCCTCTTTAGAAAATGCGACTGGAAAATTGCTCGCAGAAACTCGTTGGATTGAATTCAACAATTCAGAGTGGTTAATCATAAATATCTGAACTTTTTTGAATTCTTCAATAGGATTTTTTTATAAAACATTGAACCGTATTGGTGCTCTCCCAAGAAAATGCCGAACATTTGTTCTTTACTTCGAATAACATCCTTATAGCCTTCTATAATTAGCACCTCATATCGGATATTTGTTTACGAAATTATCGGATGCGCTGAATTATTATGTGTCGGATTATAGGATTTTTACTGTGATAGCGTAAACATAATCGAATTAAAATATGCTGTTGAAACATCCAACTGGAAGAAGAACAAACTAAAGTAAATTTTGTTAGTTGTTATGACTTATCTCACTTGTCTGACAGTAACACCAGAACAAGCCACGGAATTTATTGTGGCAAAAAGTGCAATACTGCACCTGTCGTTGGCAATAATCTTGACCACCATACAGGTGACAGTATGACTTCTCTCAGCTCCGTTCCCAATTTTGAGGAGAGAACCCAGGAGGAACACGCCCGAGGGTCACCAACATCTCTTACCCCTACCATCAACCTCTTGGAAGGATTTTCGACTCGCCTTATATTGAGAATGCCGCCATGCCGCACAGACATTGTACGTTTAGAAACATCTATGTCTTTTCCGAGATTGAACGCAGGCCCTTCGGTATCGGAGTACGCTTCCCTAACCACTGTACCTTCCACTATTCCTAATCTTCTGTACGGCAGTCAGAGTCGCTAACCACTGCCCCGGTTGAGCGGTACGTAAATTTTAAAATTTGTCAAAAGAGTCCTCTTAGATTGTTTAAATTTTGAATAAATACAAACCAGTTTTATTCAAAACTCTACTCTGATTTATGGGTGCATGTTAGCTGTGTTATAAAAATTTCCAGTTCAGTTCAAGAAGTTGAATTTTACTTTCCTAATTTTTCCCTGCTACAAAAGAGCAATGCCATCATATTTAAATATATTTCCTAAAAGTCTTAAAACTATTTAAAATTTTGCGTTCTGTTTTAAAAATAGCAAAAGATAAAATCTTGATCTCCCTTTTTCTGCAAAGTTTAAAATTTATTGGATTTATAAATTATTCATGCAAAAACGGAAATTTTGGCACGTATTCGCAAAATCCTACCTTAATGTAATGCTGACAAGAAGAAAGCGGCTACAAAATTATTATAATGAGGAAATATGTACTAATTTTAATTTTACGTACGTAAGATTTATATTTATATTTGTTTTCGCTTTTTCTAATAGCTAGGAATATCCAGTGAAGTCTGCAAGTGAGTGTACATGCTGGAAAATTTTATCATTTTATAAAATATTTATAGTTTTTTTGGTGGCGACAACTGATAAAATTGCTTTATTCATTGTATTTTAATTTTTTTATCATTGGCGAGTAAAATGAGAAAAATAATAATTTTATAAATGTCCTTCTGTCCTTTGCTAACTTGGCTGTCGCCAAGCTTGGCAATTTCGGTACCAATTTGGACAAATGTTTTGAAATCACTTCAGGTTTTAGCTATCGCGTGTACTTGCAGTAATAAATTTTTAAATCAAAATATTTTAATATTTTCATTGAGCATTGATTTTAAGTATTTAGGACATCGAAGTTTTAAACGAAAAAGAAATATAACTGATTGAATGTAATTTTGAAATATCTGATTGATTGGAAGATCTTAAAAGAAAGGTCACATCATTCTTACATGCATTAGAATGAATAATTTTCCTACATTCATTGATTTTATTTCATTTTTCTTTGCTTCTTCCCACAAAAGATATTATAACATATAAAATAAAACCGTATAAAATACGCTTTCAAATATGTTTTTTTAATATATCATAATATTCTTGGTCACAGTCAGTTAAAAATAAAAATTAAAAAAAAAAAAAACTCTGGACCCAGGATATAAAATGGTACTCAGACGTTATCTCACAAGACAAAAGAAGTGATATTATAGATATATTATATAAGAATGATTATATTCCTTACTTTAAATTTCTGTTTGATAATGTTGCGGGGTGCGTATGCGTTCTTAACAGATGAACACAGAACTGATGATATATTGATACAGTTTATTTTACACGGTTCTGGAACTTTCCACAAAGATACTTTCACAATATCACATACTACAATCAATGATTACATTTCGAACTACTAAGAGCGTTAAACACAACGCAATGCAAAGTGCATCTAAAAGGCGAAGCTCTCCGAATACTCCGAATTCAGCTCTAAACTAACAAATACTACTTCGAAAATGATGCGCACCCCGGTCTTGTATAGTTTCCTCAGGGCCGCGGTAAGATTTCTAGTACCTTCCACTTCTCGAAATTACCTTAAGGCATGTGAGGTCTAGATACGGTTAGAGCTACATATAGCATCAATTACAACTCTCATTACAATTATACAAAGACCGGATCAAAATGTCGCCAAGCTTGGCAAATTTTGGCGATTTCTCTCTAAATTTGGCGACAAAAATTAGTCGTCAAAATCATCGCCAGCCTTGCGATGTTTCGGAAATTTAGCGAAATAGCCATTTACTCAGTGTTAAATAGACCTGCAGCTGTATTCCTACTTTTCGAAAAAGCTCTCCTTTTTTAGATTTTCATGTTACATTATATTAAAACATTATTGTAATTTTATTAAAATTATTTATATATGCACAAAACTCGTAACAACAAATTTCATTTAAAATCTGGCATTGTTAGTAGCGTTTTAAACTTATTTTTAGTCACATTGTCAGGACTGAGTGTTCGATGCATATTCTTGGCGAACATCTTCGTGAAGAAGTTAAAGTCCTGATCTTGAACAGGCAGCTGAATGCAGCTATGTTCTGTGGTAGAATACTGTGATTAAGTGGTGGAATAACTATACGTAAGAAGGATTTAAAATCCTTTTTTTTTAAACCAAAATTCTTACCGGCCCTTTCCCAATCGGGGAGGGTACCGAAAAAAAATAATCCCCACTTGGTTCTAACCTGAACATCAGATAATTTAAACTAAAACTAATTAGATTCGTTGCTCACAGAGCTATAACGCGAGGTTGGCCTCTAAACTAAATGGTGCGTAGCAAGATTTAACTAATACTAACGCAGTTAGAATTACTTCAATAAGTAATAACGTAACAGCGCTACGGCTTAGAATTTAAATACTAGCTGGTGAACGTCAGGTGAACGTCGAACAGAGTAACAGTGGTCTGAGACTAAAAGCTCTCTCACACTGAAAGGTTCCTACCTCTTGCTTAAATATAACTTGGCTCCACTTCAAATTAGCATAAAGCTGAAAACGCGCGCTTAGCTAACCGGAAGTTCTAACCGGAAGTTGAAATGAGAACAGATAGAAAAGTCAAATTAAAATAAAACTTTGTTATTTTAAACTAAAACCTTACAACATATGTCAAAAAATAACATCGGGTTTCTGTTTTGTTTAGTACATTTGTCTTAAATTAAAAAATTCTGTTGTGGTCACCACATGGCTTCCCTGTACAGCCTATTAAATTATGTGAATTTTTTGTGGCATTTCATTTAAACTTATCTCCTCGAATTTCGTTAGAGATTAGTTTCTACCCCAAAAAAAAGCAATTCGGCTACGCACGGGAAGAACAAATTTTCGGTGGACAAAATTGAAAGTTAACTTTTGGTAGTAATGATGCAAAAACAACGTTCAAATGGATTCCAGAGCCGTCAAAGTTAGAGTTTCTACGCAAAAACTAGTAAGAAGGCAGATTTTCTGGTGCACAAAATTGAAAATTTACTTATCGTCCCACTCGGAAAAAAGACATTGAAGGTGCAGAAACAGACTTGACTCATTATTCTACTGAGCTTCAAATGTAAACAAATGGCAGTTCTTTAGGCTTATCTCGTCATTTTGTAAGGTTTTAGTTTAAACTAACAAGTTTTATTTTAATTTGCCTTTCCTATGTGTTCTTATTTCAACTTCCCGTTAGAATATGCGCGCTTTTCAGCTTTATGCTAATTTGAAGTGGAGCCAAGTTTATATTTAAGCGATAGGTAGGAATCTCTCAGTGTGAGAGAGCTTTTAGTCTCAGATCACGGCTGCTCTGTTCGACGTTCGCCTGACCAACTAGTATTTAAATTCTAAGCCTTAGCATTGTTACTCTATTACTTACTGAAGTAAATCTAAGTGCGTTAGTATTAGTTAAATCTTGCTACGCACCCTTTAGTATAGAGGCCAACCTCGCGTTCATAGCTTTATGAGACACGACGATTTAATTTCTGTTTAACTTTAGTTCAAATTATTTGATTGTTCAGTTTAGACCCAAGTACGGTTATTACTTTCTGTATCCCACCCGAGTAGGGAAGTGGCTGTACATAATTGTGGTTTAATAAAAGAGGAATTTAAATACTTCTTACGTGTAGTCATTCTACCACTCAATCACAGTATTCTACCACAGAACATAGCTGCATTCAGCTCCCAGTTCAAGATCAGGACTTAGTTTCTTCACGAATATGTTCGCCAAGAGTATGCACAGAACACTCAGTCCTGACAATTTAAACTTTTAATAATTCTTTAAGTATTGCATGCAGATTAACTAAAGGCATAAAAACCGTATCCGGAATATAAAAATTATATAAGCATATAATTCAATCACTTTTGAAACAAAAAATGCACAATTTACCAATATACAGGAATTAAAAAAATCTAAGCTTACTCAGCCAGGTGATAGAGTGAGTGCATATATATATATATAAGATTGGTTCAGCTGAATATTTTATTGTGCTGTCAGCATTCGACAACGTTCAAATGTTATACGTAGAGCATAGAGTTTTTGCAATGCTTCATTATTTGTGGATTAGGTAAAAATATCAAAATTTCTTCTGCTCATATACATAGAATAGTGAGCTAGTACCATTTAAAATATACCATAGTACAGTCTTTATTATTAGCTCAAAGGGCGTTAGCTCAGATGGGCTATCAATTTCGTTTTGGCAGTTTGCGTTAGTTGAATATAAACGACGTTTCACTTCTCAAATTGTTGCCACCAAATACTGGAGCCCTGCATTGTACTTAAAAAATAAATAATGAAGAATCTGCATGAAAGTATGTATGTTTCTCGTATTGTGAAAAAACAACGATACCTACAGACATCAGATTTTGAATAACGGGGCATCTGGAAGCCCAAATTTAGAAACTGAAATTTTTTTTGTTATTAATTGCTGCCACTGTAAATTTTGTATAATGTTAACGAATTTTTGATTAACAAACTCAACGATTTCAAAGCAAGCCACTGCAACACTCTACAGGAAATTATAAAAAAAAGACTGTGTATCGGAAAGTCTAAAAGATATGCAGCTTTTATATTATTTTGTGATATTGCCATTGAATTGAATTTTATAGTTTAAGTGCGAAGAACGTGATATTTAATAAATAAGTCTGACATACAAAACGTTACTAAACGCCTCCTTTGAGTGTAACATCAAGTCTGAGAACTTTCGAATTTTTATTTTTTTTTCTACTGATATTGTATTTGATTTATATTTTGAGCTTCATTGCATGTATGTATTAAACAAATACATGTTTATGTATATTTTTTGGTTTTCCTCTCGGTTGCGCATAACAGCTGCAATTTTTGGTATTTATTTCCTATGGATAAGGAAGCCCTTTTCACGTTTCAAAAATTACTGCACGATCCAAAAACATACCATTAATACTTATTGATACAGTTACGGGTTGTGATTTTTTAAAGCATATATATTCGTGAAGTTTCTTTTTATTTTCTAGTACAATCTTTTAAAAAACATTAAGTAAATTTAGAACTTTCGATTAAATATTTTTTCTTCCGCGAATTATGGAAATGTTGTTTCCCTAACACAACAGCGCTCTTAAAATATGATTTTAATGCGTAATATATAATCGAATAAAATACCCATTGCTCAAGAGGCATCTTTATTGTTATTTATGTTATGCATTTCGGAATTTTTAATGATTTATTTATTTTCCTGTAAGCTATGAAGTAGATGTTGCAATGTATTAGATCGATAGCTGAAAGTTCAACTTAAAAATGTAACGCTTCATACGAATTTAACTTCAAAAAATGATACAAAAATTATTTAAATATTTCTTTTATAGTAGTCAGAATTTCCATAACTGTAGATACGTACATGTGATGCTTACCTTTGGAATAAATATGCCAATTTGCGTAATACTCTCTCAGGTTTTTATTTTAAAGGGTATTTATAATGTCCCGGACCCATTTTCATGTTTAATAACTCATAAAATAATGAAGCTATAAACAAATTTATGGCATTTATTGATGGAATAACTTATATATTTTCCTTTTCAAGTTTGAATATCTTTACTTTTGTAAATATCGTATGCGCGTGTGGTTAATTTCAGATAATTTCATTTTCCAGTCTAAATATCTGTACTTTTCTAAATATCGGCTGTTTATAAATTGCATTTTTCTCTCTTTTGTTTGTGGCAACTATTGCAATGTTATGGTTAATGGTGTTATAGTTATGGCAAAGGTTACGTGTGGTGTGAACTAATGAACGACCGAGTCATTGAGCCTTTCTTTTTTACAGAAAAGACGATCTCATCAGTCGTATACTTAGACACGTTGGAAAACTTCGTATTTCCACAACTACAAGAGGTTCAGCCACATGTCTGTTTACAACAAGATTGTGCACCACCTCATTGAGATACCATCGTTCGTAGTTCTTTGAATGACCATTTTACAGGAAGATGGATTGGGCGAGAAGGTCCAATTCCTTGGCTACGTAGATCACCTGGTATAACGCCGCTGGACTTTTTCCTTTGGGGATTTGTAATGGAAAACGTTTACAGGAGGAGAGTGTCGAACATGGATGACCTTAACGCAGAATGACAACCGCTATAGCCTCTGTGGATGCCGACATGCTTGCCGGTACCTGGCGTGAAATATAATATCGACTTGATATTCTCCGTGGGACGAAGGGGACACACGTGGAAGTTCATTGACAAAGTTCATGAAACGTTTTGAGTCTATCTAACCATTTATGTTATTAATTTTAATCTACCTTTATTATTTTATGAGTTATTAAACATCAAAATGGATCCGGGACTTTATAAACACCCTGTATAATATCAGGTAAAGCTGACGCAGGTAATCTAAAAAACTGTGTTTATTCTAATGCTTGTCTTTGCATATTTATGTTTATATTTTATGAAATATTTTTTAACACGAGATAATATGTTAGAAGCCACTGCTCAAAGCTTCCTCAGTATAATTAATGCTATTTATCCCACAAATATACAATCTATGAGATTTCAAACATTATATTGACGCATGTCTTTCACATTTCTAAGGTAGGATTGATCACTGCCCTTCACTGAAATTGTTTGATGAGCTAGGGAGATGCTATACATAAGATATGCACATACATAGATGTATAATTGCATTAAAATGTAATAAATTCAGTATCAATGAAAGAATATATGTGGTAAAGAGGTAAAATTATCTGAGAAATGTCAAGCACTTCTTCGAGGTACCTGACATACATTTCGAAAAGCACACTCTGCACACACACACACACACACAAAAGGGGGGGGGAAGGGACAGTTCTAGATTTTTACTGAGTTTACTAAACAGATTGACGAAATTTAACTTGCGTTTTTCGTGCCTCAAAAGCGCAATTTAGGATAAGTATAAGGTTTATACACAGCATTCTTCTAACATTAGTATTTTGACACACATTCGAACTTTTTCTGGAATTGCATACCAACGTTTTCCATATTTTGATTTTACAACTCAGACTGCCAAGTTCTGTAAAAAATCTCCGGATAATTTGTAGATATTTATATTTATTTTAAATAACTAGTTAAATTTAATTTTAAGTTACTTTCCTATAAGCCTTCATTCGCCTAATTGTCAGTGCCAGAATATTTAAATTTGATAGCGCGCGTAAGAAACGCAAATTCTACCAGTGGGAGAACAGGTTTAAATATCGGCGTTCCAGTAGGCAAAGTGAGAGAGTCTAAGAAATCTTTGTGCGTGCTTATACGCAAGCTTCTGCTTAGCAATTATTGCTGGTTAGACGTGGCTTAGTAACTATTATCTTGCTGCCACTAGACTCATCTACGCGCTGTAGGATACAGGAATGTATGAGGCATGTAGTTTAATTCTACCGCCTGTGAATATCTCCAGTTTTGAATTTGATTTTACTGTTTCAGTTATCATCCAAGCAGAGGGGTAGTATGTTAGCGTCAAGTTGACGCACTGTAAATAATTTAAAGAGTTTAATAAATAGTAATTTTTTTAACCTTTCTTCTGTGAAATCACTATTTCTCCAGATTCTACACATCAGGTAGAAAGGAGAACCTTACAAGTTTTAAGAAATAGGTGTCAAGTTTTTAGCTACTCAATATAATTGAATTTGCTATATCTTTATTAATGTCTCTTTTATTAAACCTACTATTCCTCGTTTCACAATTCAAAATTTAGATTCAATTAAAATAAAACTGGAGGATATTTTCTGATTTATTTTAAAAATTTGCATTTTCAGTAATTTTTATAATTTTTTAAAACATTTTTTGAATTACAACCTATAAAATTCTTACTATCACCCTAAACTAGATGTATTTTTAGGAAACCTTCAAAAAAGTAAGAGTTTTTTTTACTAAACATTTCCAAAGGTATACATGAATTTATATATTGGCTCGTTTTGAAATTTGGCATATTTGTTGCAAGCGATAATAACGCCAAATGTGCTTTGTTTCTGCTAGCACTGCATCATGTTTAGCGTTGGTGTACTGCATTCTTTTTCTCGCTCGTAAAGATTAAGAAAACAGGTTACTATAATTTAAGAATTTTGCCAAATGAATTATTCTTAGAGCAATTTAACAAAAGTGCACCAAGGTCAATTTTTAATTTTCTCATAAGTTTCACACCACATTTTACAAAATTTAATATTTATACATAATTTGAATTGTAAAATCGAAATACGGAAAATAATCCGGTATTCATTTCAGACAAAATCCGATATTGTGTGAAAATACTTATGCTAGAACAATACTGTATATAAATTTAATATATAAATTAAGCTGCGCTTTCCAGATATGAAAAAGGCAAATTAAATTTCATCAATCGGCCCAGTAGAACGAAAGATATTGAATTATCCCCCTTTTCTTGTGTGCAGAAGGTAATGAATCGAAAGATTAATTATACGTATCAAATTATCGTCAAATTTCCTTTCTTGTAAGGCCCACCAGCGGCCGAGCGGTAAAGACGCTGAACACTGGTAGTTCGGTCCGAGGTTCGAATCCCGAGAACGGGTTGGCTGCAGGGGTGTTTTCGTGGTTTTCCCCATGTGTAACGTGTATACGAGCCAGTTTCCCTTAGAAAGTCCTCCACGAAGGCATCCCTTCCCTTAGGCAGATAGCCCTCGGGTGCTTTGCCATAATTGAATAACTTAACCTAACCTAACCCATTCTTGTAATGTCTTTGGACTTTTTTCTGCTAATGAACATACAAATTTATTCTCTTAACAATATACGAGAAATGCCGCTGGAGGTGGTATCTGATCACATACAAGCTAATGACGTAAAAGTCTAAATTGTGTAATTTTATATCAATACACTTTAGAGAAGCGAATTATAGCTCCGCCTAAAAGTAGTATGATAAAGCCGTTAGAAGGTAGTAAACAAATTTTATATTAAACTCTTGAAGTAAAACAGAAGGCACACCTTGTGCTTACAAATAATCTCTGCCATTTGAGGATATTTAAAATAATATAAGTTGAAATCCAGATTCGGAGTAACACAGTAAGAGACTACACACAATCATCTACTTAAGCTGGCTCATGTATTTTAGAAATATCAGAGTTTCATGATAGGCTTTATCCGATTAGAAAATAGTTTGTCGTAGTCCATACCTTATAATTTAAAATATTTTTTTTACTTTCTCTAATGACGTAAATATCATCTTAATGAATGGAGGTTTATGAAATGAAAGTCTAAAATAAGTAATTTTACAAATATAGCTAATAATTGCTGTTTAAATATAGGTCTTCTGATCAGATCCAAGAAGCTGTCCCAATCAGTGAGTTAACTGCGCGTTTTAATTTCTGCTAGTAAAAGTGGATAAGCCGGAATAATAGCTGGTAGATTTGAATGATTAGACAAAACCTGCAGGCGATGCTGCCAAAAAGCTCTAACCCTAAAACATCCAAAATCCGAGACTTAAATACGCAAACAACTAATTTGAAGGACTACGTAAAGGAGAAGTTATAGTAAAGATTTAAATCATAATAATTGATTAATTAACATAAAATACATGAAATTTTTCTTAAATGAGAAACTAATCATAAAGAATAATTTATAAGATAAAATTCCGAAAACTTTTTGTTCTTGAATGTTTAAGGAAGGAAATTAAAACAGAAATATTGAATGTTTTGCCTCAGATAATTGTAGTTCGCGATGACGTGAAATTTATATCCTTTGACACACACGTATCAGCGAAACTGAGACAAATTCACTTTAGCGAATCAGAGCCCGGCATGCTAATTCATCCGGATCAGAAGTAATGCCATAATTCTTCGAATGTCAAAAGAATTAGCACTTATCAAACACTGAGCCTCTCTTTTATCCTATTAGACTGCTGGTGTTATTTCTTCATCGAATGCTTTTCCTCTTTTCATCATTTTATATTTAAAATTTTTATTTCTCGCTTTTGATAACTGCAAATGTCAGGCAATTCAAAAAAATGAAACTTTAATGCAAAAGTGTATTCTTCGTTTGCTGCCTAATTCCGTTTTTTCAACGTTAATTTCTCGTAATTCGGAATGAAGGCTTTTAAAATCTCGGATATTATTCCAATAATCAAATCGATTTGGCCATTTTTATGTCCTTTCCCCTTAATTTTACCAGGTTCTTGAAACATTACATAACAGCACACATTCTGAAATAAATTCATATAATTTCCATTCGTAAAAATTTAATTTGAAAAATGCTAGAGTAAAGCGACGGAAAGGAGAGAGTAAATGTTTATTTTTTTTTGTTCTTAAATGTTACCCATTATCCAACAAATGCTAAATATTCTTCAATCATATACATTTCCTAATTTTCTGGCATGTGTTTTTCGTCCTTCGCAATTAAATTATGTCTTGTTTATCCACTCTACATCTAATCGTTTTCCAAATTTTCACGCAGCTTCTAGTTTCAGACACGAAAAAATTCCTTTCTTTAACTATCACATCACGATGGAGTCTCTACAATAAAACCTGAATTCCAAATTAAGCTTCCTTTTATTCTAAATTAATATTTAAATAATAGATTATTTACAACAAGGCAACTGCAATAATAAACATTCAATTTATGCTGATTGTTTTCGTGTGGATATTATTATTTCACATTTTGCGAACTGTTTGCGTGCATGAATCTTATCTATGTTTACTCATTAGTACGAGATGCATTACTTACAAAAAAGTTCATGGAGTACATAATAGTTCAGCATTTCAAAAATGGCCTTTCAATTTATTTATTACTTTATACACTTCTGAAAATCTTCTTATAAAAGTAATACAGGAGCTACATAATATTCACCCCTCGCGATGTATAGTATAAACGGCATAATAGTAAATAATTAAATAGCATTAAACGCTTTTGCTACATAATATTTCTTTGAAATTATTTTTTGTTTTGAATTTTAATGTTTGGATCTGAATATTACTGCATACAAAGAGACGTGTGCAAGGTAGAATAAATCAGTAATGTTACTGTACAAAGAATTATTTTAGCATCATTATGTATTTGGCAACTTTTTAAATCATATAACTTCATTGACAGTATTTTACATAGCACAAAAGGACGTGTTCTGCAATTGCTTACATAAAATTTGGATTTAATCAGACATACACGATATATGTTTGTGCTATCATATGAGATGTAAAGAAATTCTTAGCCTATATGTAAATATATAACTGCATATCTATCTATCTATCTATCTATCTATATATGTATGTATATATATATATATATACTACTCAACAAACTGAGGGGATTAGCTGCGGTTAGATTTATTTGATTATGACAAAGTCTATGAGGTCTATTTGCCTAAGGGGAAAGATACTTTTGTGGAGGTCTTTCCAAAAGAAACTGGCTCGTATACACGTTGCACATTGTCAAATCCCGAAAACACCAATGCAGCCAGCCCGTTCGCGGGATTCGAACCTCGGACCGAACTGCCAGCGTTCAGCAACTTTACCCTTGACCGCTGGTGGGCCACATGAGAATGGGAAATGTATTCATGTAACCACACATATTTTCTATAATAAAAATGCTTAATCATATTCTTACGAATTTTCAATACATGTAAATGAACGTTGTGAAATTATATATGAAATTGCATTATCATTTGTCTGAAGTCTGAAGAGAAGGTCTGCTGAAAAAATAAGACTGTCTGTTTACGAGAAGGACAGCTTCCGCCACAGTGTCCGGCGGGTAGTGGTCGCTATAGCAACAGGGCTAGTACATTTCAAATAGGGTCAAACCAAGGGCTGCCAATTCAGCTTTAAATGCGCCAGGATGGCAAACTGATAAGTAAACCTTCAAGAAACCCCTACGGAAAATGGGTCAAGTCTCGTTTTTACAGCAACAGACAGCTGCAGATTAACTGCCGAGAGTTTTTCTTACGATAGACAGACTGTAGTCTATTTAACACTGAGGTCAACGGCTGTCTTGCTAGACTAGCGAGATAAAATCACGCTTTCAGTGATTTTGGAGAAACAATTTTGTCACCAAATTTGGCAATAAATCACCAAAATTCGCCAAACGAGGCGATATTTTGGCTCCGTCCCTGCATACCTGTGACTGGTACTGTAATTAAATAATTGTAATTGATCCGTACATGTAACTGCAGCCGTATCTGGCCTTTATAAGTAACTTGAACCATTTATTCCTTCGAGTAATTTCGAAAAATGAAAGATGCTAGAGATTTCTCGGAGTCCAGGGGAAAACTGGAGAGATCACCAGCTCTTTATGTATGTATGTGTATATATATATATATATATATAAGACTTCGAGATTCACATTCAAGTTCAGGATTCAAATTGAGATTTCAATTCGGAATATTGAGAGATCTTCGTGCGAGCTTCACTCTTTAGACGCGCCCCTTTGCATTGCGCTTGTGTTTAACATTCTTAGCAATTTGAAGTAGTGACTGCTGACTGTACTCTGTTATACTGAGACGAGTTGTGCAGGAACGTTTGCGGAAAGTTCCAAAACTGTTAAGTGTTTCAAGTGAAAAATAAATTCTATCAAGTTATCATCAGTTCTGTGTGCATTAAATCCATTACGAATGCGTTCGTACTCAACAATAAGAACATTATTAGCGTAAAAATTAACGTTAAACGTCGTAAATTATGATAAAAGCTACAGTTATTCATAAGTCAGAACTCAATTTTAAAAGTAATAATACACAAAAATAATTGCATGAAGCTTATTTTTGCACCATTAATTGCTTATATGGTATTAAGAAGATTATATTAGGTAAATCATGTAACATATTTACTGTATTGCATTACTGTATGGCATTACAGTATGCATTACTGTTAAGCATACTGTAAGGCATACAAGTATATCCTTTTGATACTGAACTTGGACGTACTACTGTAGAGACATTAGGTTTTTGGAAGCAGGAGTGATGAAAAATGAGCAAAACCTTCGCCGGTAATCGAACCACGGACTTCTCGGTTACGCGTCGAGCGTGCCGACCACTAAACCACCAAGGCATGCGAAGAAGGGAGAAAATCCTTATATACTCTCCCTTTTAAAGGGCGACTGGGGTTTTGGGGCACCCAATCGCCAAATCCCGGTGGTGGATAATCATCATCTACCACCTTTTTAGTTCGGGGGCCAGTGTAGAGGATTAGTTATTTTTTAAGCAGGAGACATGAAAAATTAGCAACGTTATTACAGCTATCACGTTGTATAGCGTTATTGATGATTGAAAACTGTTAAAAAGGCTACAAACGATAAGATTTAGCTTAATGATTCCGAAAAGATGCTTTAAATAATTAGGGGTTTTATATAAACATTTGAATGCGCGAACAGCAGTTTATTTTCATATTACCCCGTATAACACTTTTTTCCCCAATGGCGGGCCCTCAGTCGACTTTGACTTGGCCACTTCTAAGGCCAGAAGTGGTGAACACTTTATTATGAAGGCACCTGATAGATTGGCCACCTTGCCTCCTATGAAGGGATGAACAATTACAGCCATGCCTTCTCCGAGATTTGAACCCGGGTCCTTTGGTATCGCAGTCGGCAACCACTATACAGTCTGGGCGGCAAGAGTGTAATATTTATGCGAGAATTTGAAAACCGAAATATAATATCTCTGTTAAGCTGAATGCTCTGAAGCATCTGTAAGTCGTATTTTATCTATTTCAGTAAAGCAGAAAACACAAAGGCTTAAAAAGGACACGAATCTGCAGTAACAAAGGCATGATTCTGCAGACATATGTGGTATATAAATGCATCTGTAATGTATACATCGTGGTAATGAAACAAATATTACTTCAGCACATACAAATCTTAAAACTTCAACATATTTAAACGTATAATTTTAAATGTAAAGCAAATTTAAATTATTTCTTCAAATTTTTTCCACTGAAATTTTCTTTAATATTTTAATTAAATTCGATTGCAAATCAATATACATTTGTTCTTTCGTTTCCTCAAGAATTCAAAAAATCACTTTTAAAAATCTTATAGCATTCGGAAAAAAATTGGCAAACACTGCTTAAGTCCATTTAATCAAAATGTACACCTTATGATTATATTTGACAAAATAAACTGGCTAGTTTATTCTTTATTTGTCATTTTGAATTTTTATTCCTAAAGCGTACAATGTTAAGTTTTTTTTTCCAAAGATAAGAGCATTCTAGACAGAAAAACTGTATGGAATTTGATTATCCTTTGCTATAATGAAATTGTCCTAAGAGAATAAAAACTGTGCTTTTAGAAAGAAAGAGTAACAAAGAAAGTAAACATTTTGAAGACTTTTCTTTCAGTTTACAAACTTTACTACCTTAATAGTCATTTGAGTTAGCTCATTTCTTTATGTTCTATTAAAGGCTATGATAATCAATTAATTCCTTATTTTTGTAACTTATTGCTCTTGTAATAAACGAGAAAATGAATTAAGAAAAAATTATAAGCAAATGGTAAAAAAACATTATTTGCATTACAAATATTATTTTATACATTTGCATATTACAACATAATTTTGTTTTCGGGATATCTCCAACATAGTCTTTCTAATTTTTGGTAATATGTTGTCACGCTGTCAACAGTATTTATTGTTCATGTGACGGAGCAAGTTTTGTTATTGCACAAAAAAATTTCCAATTTGTCTTCTGTGAGATTTTCCATTCGATACAAGAAGTTACAGAAAACGGTGTTTCGGGTTTTTTAATTCATCTTCTAAATTACAACTTTTTTTATCTATTTAGCTTAAGCATTCAAAAGCAATAAAAGATCTTTTAAGGTATTTTCTCCCTGCCTCCAGCATGCCTTCGTGGTTTAACGTAGCACACACAGCGCGTTAATATAAGGTATAGTACATTACACGGATACGCCGCACAACCTGTATAGTGTGTAGGGGAGTCTACTGTTTACAGAAGGACACAGGTTTGAATCCCGGAGAAGCATGGTTGTAATTATCCGTCTCTTCATAAGAGGTAACGGTGGTCCACCTATAAAGTGCTTCTACGATAAAGTGGTCATCATTTCCGGCCTTAGTAGTGGCCAAGCCTAATCCAGATAAGAGCCCGCCAATGCAAAAACAATTTCACTGATATAATTAA
The DNA here is from genome assembly GCA_000611955.2 of Stegodyphus mimosarum. NCBI lineage: Eukaryota > Metazoa > Arthropoda > Arachnida > Araneae > Eresidae > Stegodyphus > Stegodyphus mimosarum. Next base: position 12,853 of record KK118754.1, on the reverse strand, counting down.
TACACAAATTTGATATCTACTCTACATCCGAAAATAAGCCATGCAGCTAAAAACGCCATAGATCATGATAAAACTCTTCAAGATGGTGGGTTAGAGAAAACGTGAGAATAATTGGAGAATTAGTAACATCATTTATTGCAACAAGAATGGTCCAGAACTGTTGCGGATTATTATGTAAGGCTGCCTCGTCCGCCGTTGATTCAAAAATGCTGTGTAGCATGGATGCTTACGAACATCTCATGGTATCCCTGAAAGATGTCCCGTCAGCTGCAGTTTAAGCTCAAGCTCGTTTTGCGATTGTTAGACACTTCGGTCTACTATTTCCCAACCGTACTCAATTGAGAAGAAATTAGACAATCGGGGAGGATATAAAAGGGTTGTTATATTGCTTTGAAAGTCAACAGTCACATCTGATCTTTGCGAACGGGCATTGTTAGTCTGAAAAATGTCCCAAATGTACTCAACTTTTCGGTTACTACAAAGGTCACAGGATATCGTCGAGGTGCCACTGGTCGGTAAAGGTTGCGAAGAGGATGACTAAAGGGGACCAGGTATGCTATCTAATTGCATCCTAGTAGTTACGTGAGTCATAATGGAAGTATTCTGCTTCATAATAGCATGAGGTGAGTAGTGTCGGCATGTCAGCATCCACGCTTGGATGCAGTAGTCATCTGGGATAAGAAGGAATTTGGATTGAACGAGCTTAGCAACAGATGTCTTACCTGGGGCCAAATAGTCCATCCTCCGAGACTCATCATCCAGTGGCATAGGCCACACTCAGGCGGCTCCTTTATGGCATGCTGAAACACTGCTATAACACCTCTGTTAGTTTCATCTCTCCGACACATGCGTTTGGCGATATGACTATATAACCATCCTGCTTCGGGTAGGGGATGAAGCATCCTCTCTGGATTCCGCTGAATTACGTATAACCTGTTCAGATGGGTGTCGAGACATTTTCTTTGGTTGAAGCAACCTCACGACAATGGATATCGGTCTTAATTTATTTGTCGGAGAGTGCTAGACATTTTGCATCTTCCAACCGTTCCGGTAGGTGTAAAAGGCTTCGCACTGTTCTGGTATGCCAACCGTTCCTGTATGGCGTACACGCGTACGTGTCAACAGTCATTATATTCCATGTGTAATTTCACAGTGTCGTATGGATTGGTATAGGAGTTAGCAATTCTGGCTGCCCAGGATTGAATCCAGGAGAAGGGTCGTATGTTTATACATGCATAAAGTCTGTTGAGCATAAGGTTCTAATAAGGGCCAGCAGA
>KK118754.1:0-11502 GCA_000611955.2 Stegodyphus mimosarum | reverse complement strand
ATAAGCTCCCAATATTAACAGATAATTTTAAAAGTTAGTAATTTTACAATTAAAACTTGGAAAAAAGAACTACCAAAATCAGATCAGAGGGCTTAGCTAAGTGCAGTGAAGCTATACTGTAACACCACTCATCAGATTTTAGGTCCCGGCCTACATCTTGCCTGTTCTGTCCTGTATTTTTGCTGTGATTGGATGTTTTAGGACAAAATTCAACTGATATTTTAGGTTAAGTTAATCAAACAAAAGAATGCACATGCGGTTTACTTACCTAAGAGCAGGTATGTTTTCATCGAGGATTATGTAGGCGAAACGTATACATATACTCGTTAAGGAAGAAGAAAATCTCAAGAACACCTCACAGGCAGCTTGCGCCGAGATTTGTACAGGAATCAAACTTTTACTGTTCTGCGATTCTACCTACTCAGTGACTGATGTGTTCTGATAATTTTCATAACTATTTAGAAAATTGTTTTATTGAATGAAAGATGTCTCCAAGCATCATTGTGCACACCGGCGCAGTAAAGCAGTTTGCCTGGACAATAAAAGTGGAGTCGTGATCGACTGATAAACTTTTCTGCTTGTATAAAATTTCTAAATTAGTAAGCTACTGGACATAAAATAGGGGACACCTTCTTCAAATGGCTAGTTTATAAATTCACTAATAATTAATTTATGTTCAAGCATAGATTTCAGGTATTTAAAACATTAAAAGTGGAGGCAGATTAAAAGAAGTAAAGTAGAATGAGGTTCAGGTGAAAGTCAAGGTCTATTCAAAATTTGGTGTCTTAAAGATGCCATCAATTTTATACATTCCGAGAAATGTACATCATACGTTATACTTCTTATATAACATAAAAATTAGAACAAAGTTGTGAACTTACTTGATTCTCAATAGGCAGGAATACTACGAGGGTAAGTTGAAAAATAAGTTTCCCCTGTCGACTTGTCGACTGTGGTCAGAGTTGTGTATGAAAGTCAAAAAATAGAATGAGACATTAAAGATATGACATACCTTTATTTTATTATTCTCGTACGAGTACGTTGAGACATTTGTAATATCGCTTGATAAGCTTCAAAAAGTCCTCCAAGAAAAATTCAGGGCTTTGCATATGGAAGAAGCGTTGAACGGCTATGGGCGAAAGGCGACACAGCAGGAAAACGCGCAAGTCACCGATACACCATTGGGTAGAGGTCGCTGCAAATCAAGCAGATGCAGTGCCTGCGCAAAGCGGAGACCAGCCTCTCATTTGAGCCCCGGTAGGTATGGAGAGAAAATGCGTTTTGAATTCGTGGTCAAAGGAGGAAGTGAGAGCGGTTATCCGCTATGAATGGGCACGTGGAGTATCAGGAACAGAAATTCATAACCGCCTCGTGGAAGTCTATGGGCCAGGTGTGATGTCGAAGCAAATGGTGCGGAGATGGTGTCGCACATTCAGTGATGGACGTCAGCAAGTGGAGGACATACCGAGAGCTGGACGGACGCGCACGGCCACTACAGATGCAAATGTCAGGAAGGTGGATGACATGATTAGAGCGAACCGGCGTATCACCATCGATGAAGTAGCGGAAGAACTTGGAATCTCACATGAGCGAGCTCAAAACATCATCCACGACATTCTTCAATACAGAAAAGTGTCAGCACGATGGGTGCCCCGACAATTGACCTCGACGCACAAGGAACAACGCATGGGGGTTAGCCTGGAACATCTCGTGCGTTACCATGACGATGGCAATGACTTTCTGTTTCGGATTGTGACGGGGGATGAAACGTGGGTCCACCATTTCACGCTAGAATTGAAGGCCGCATCTATGGAGTGGAAACATCCGTCATCACCTGTCCGAAAGAAGTTCAAGACAACTCCCTCTGCAGGTAAAGTGCTCCTCACAGTTTTCTGGGACGCCCAAGGAGTTTTGTTGCTGAACGTTTTGGAGGTTGGAACCATCAATGCTATGCGCTACTGTGACACCCTCTCGAAATTGAAAGAGGCGATTCGGAAAAAGCGGCCTGGCCTTCTTACATCTGGAGTTCTGCTGTTGGACGACAATGCCAGACCACATTTGGCGACGGCAACGCAAAACCATATTGCAACTCTTGATTGGGAGCGCCTACACCATCCGCCATAGAGTCCTGACCTCGCACCAAGCGACTTCCATCTGTTTCCGGCTTTGAAGAAAAATCTCGGGGGAAGGCGCTTTGGAAGCAATACTGAAGTGAAACAAGCCGTTCAACGCTTCTTCCATATGCAAAGCCCTGATTTTTTCCTGGAGGGCTTTTTGATGCTTATCAAGCGATATGACAAATGTCTCAATGTATTTGGTACCTATGTGGAAAAATAAAGGTATGTCATATCTTTAATGTCTCATTGTATTTTTTGACTTTCATACACAACTCTGACCACAGTCGACAGGGGAAACTTATTTTTCAACTTACCCTCGTATCTTCTTATTACTATTGGTTTATGAAAGTTTTCGTTTGTATGCTATTGAAGTGGAGAATAGGGAGGAAAAACCTTTGTGTTTTAATTTTGTCTTCATATAAGTACATGGGCTAATTGCCTTATATAAAACTTGTATAAACCTTGCTAGTCTTTAAATGACCTACTTCAGAATGCTTTAATAAACATGTTATTATTTTCAGGATATAAAGGTGAATAACTTAACTGAAAGGAAGACCTTCAAGGATTAAAAAAAATTAATGTTAAAAATCTTGTCTTATATATAAATATTGGTGCGTTCTAGAGGTTCGCGGATTTCGTGGGAATAATGGCAATGCGATTACTAATGACTTGATGAAGAATCAAAACACAGTTTTTTCGTCAGTATTACACAGGACATTTCCAAAGACGCGACAAACACGCTGAAACAATCAGAAACACAGCCTTCAGGCTATCAGGCTGAAACGCTGAAGACAGCCTCACCGCAAAGCACTAAAGTACTGATCCCGACTCTGAAGATAATCCCTGAACTCAAGTCACTCTACTACTGAATTCAAGATACTCCTCAAGATGCGATGCTACACCGCATACAGGCAGGGTATATATAGCTTTTGACCTGCTTCGAGAACATTCTCAGGAAAACCGTAAAATTCGTTCTGTAATGTTCTCGATCGGTCTACGGCATATCGCTAAGTTTTGTCGCTAAATAGGCCATTTTGTGCCACATCCGCCAACCCTGCCTTTTTTTGTCACCTTTTGGCAACCCTAAACCCGCTTTTCGGAAAACGCTATCTTACCGCAGCTGGGCATCTCCTAACAAAATGCACACACATTCATAGCATTACTAATGTTACAAATTCATGTGGTTATAAAAACATTCTAATGTCAAATTCATCATTTAATCCCGTTTGTAGTTTATTTTTATTAGACCGTTTTGCTTTAGCGCTATCAAATATCTTTCATCGACAATAATTGGTTATTTCTGGATAACTTCATTTTATAGAAAAAGAGATAAGGGAATCGAATATATATATATATATACTTTCTAATTTACTGAACATTAACTGTTACTTAGCGAAATGACAAATTTCGGATATTTTCGAAGGAACGATGAACCAGAGGAAAGACAGATGCGATGGATAACTGCTATGAAAAATGCCAGAAGTAGGTGAATGTTCATGAAAGATGATGCATTGTGTCTGATGACTTCCTGAAATGTTTCACCTCCCGTCATCTGCTTTATTAAAGATGTTATGGATTGCTGTTTTTACTTAACTTTATGGCTTCATAGAAACTTTTTTGGAGCCTCAATGTGAAGAAATGTTATAAAGAAGGTATTTGATTGTATTCCTACCTAAATATGCATGCACTTTATAAAATGGGGGGGATACAGCGCGAAGAAATGCATGAAATTATTTTTAACTTACATGAAAAGTATATCCTTATCTAAATCTTATTTAACATAGTTGTTCATTATTTGAAATTGTAAGAAAATCGAACTCCTGCGCTTTATGATCTGTAGACCACACAGTTTCCTTTAGATGAAACTTTTCTGGTGCCACGGTGTGAAGAAATGTTATACAGAAATTATTTGATTTGCATTCATGCCTAAATTTGCACCTGTTGCACTGTAAAGTCATTAGGTCTTTTTGGATGCAGAAAACGAGAAAAATGAGCAATGTCCTCTCCGGGACTAGAACATGCACTTCACGAATACGCGCCGAGTGTGCTACCGTTTCACCTCGAAGGCATAACGGAAGAAAGGAGTAAATACCATAAATACTTCCCCTTTTAAAATGTGACAGAAGATTAGGGGACACAGTCCCTAAATCTTCTTCGTTACGAATTATCATTAGAGTCATTAGGTATTTTGATCTAGAGAAGTAAAACAGGAGCAAGTCACTCCTCGGGACTCGAAACTGGACCTCTCGAATACGTGCCGAGTATGCTACGGTAATACCCCGAAAGCAAGCTGGAAGAAGGGGAAAATACTTTATATACTCCCCCTTTTAAAAGCCTACAGGGGATTAACAGACCGAGTCTTAATATGGAAAAAGAAAGTAAAACATTTATGTAGTTCATTAAAATATAAGCAATTTGCAATAAATTCTATAGGAAACAAACAAGCAATCCTTTACCTATGAAATTTATATCAGGTAGTTATAAAATAGCGTGAGGCATTCGTTGCCGTCTAGCGAGTAAAGTACTGAACGAAACATAACCAAATTTGATGGGCGTATATAGAGGACCGTGGGATTTCGATTTCTTAAAAAAATGATGGCGCTGTTTATCGAATGAAATGCATTAATTTGCATAATCGCTTTGTGGGTACTGAACATGAGTATAAAAGGTAAAGCTGGGAGAATTCTAATTATTCTGAGGCAAACTGCCTTTCGATGGCTCTTGCCTTAACAAGAACATGCTTTGGTAGTCAAGCTGTATTACAAGAGGAATAAGAATGCCAATGCTACCTTTTTGAATTTCGGCTTTTAAATTAAATTCATTAAAATTAATAAATTTAATAAATTTTAAGTTAATAAATTAAATTAATTTCGGCATTAAGGTGCGAAAGGACGGATGAGTGTAACAAACATACAAAACATGATTCAACGATTGGAAACCAAGGACATGTCCCCGATATAGCAACTTTGAAAGATCGAATAACGTTAGAAGTAAGACAAGTTAATTCTGGTACATTGCAAGCTGCCCTGTAAAATGCTGTACAACGTATTCAGTTCTTAGAACATCACAATAATGGTCATATTGAACCTCATTTGTAACAATCATTTGTTATTAATGAAATTAATCTCTCTCTGTCATTTGGCCTTTAATCAATCATTACTAACACGTGCAGCGACAATATTTCTCCCGGTAGCGACATTTTTTTTCTACCCCAAAGGACATTAGCCCAGAAATTAATTTCGAAATTTTGTGTTGAAAAGTTTAAATGTCGGGTCACTTTCCAGACTATTGCCACCAAATATTACAGCACTGTATTATATTTAAAAAAATTACATAATAAAGAATCTACATAAATGTACGTATGTTTCTCGCATTATGATAAAACGACGGTACCTACAGCCATCAAATTTTGATTAACGAGGTTACTCAAAATATTAAAAATTCCACCCGAATATGGGCAACTGGGAGCCCAAATTTGGAATTTGTTTTATTATCTGTTTCATATTTTGTAAAGTTTTAACGAAATTTTGATTAACAAACTCAACGATTTCAGTGCAAGCAATGGCTACACTGTACGGAAAAAAAACACATTTTTGTCACAAAAAAAAACACATTTTTGCGCGAGACTGTGTATCGGAAAGTCTAGAGATATCATCATTTTAAAATTATTTTGCGATATTCCTATTGAACTGAATTTTATGATTTAAGTGCGAACATGATATTTAATAAATAATGGTAACCCACAAAAAAGACGCCCCTTTAAGGGTAATTTAAAATCTGAAAGTGTTTTTTTTTTTTTTTATATATATATATATATTTAAGAAATCGAAATCCTATGGTACATTATATTTGGTTATGTTTTGTTCAATGCTAGATCACTCTGAATACCTCAAGTTATTTTATAACCAGCCTGCATATTAAATACTTCCTGAATTCTTCATAGCAACTGAATGAAGTAGAAATAAGAGACTTGCTTTATTTATATTTAACAAAAAATGATAACATTCTTCAGTTTACTGCTTCTCTTCATTTATCATGTTAGGACAGTTTTTTTCTTTTTTCTAGAAGTAGTAAAATAAAAAAATTACAATATTGTTGTATGGGTTCGTTAACAGATTGACTGCACAATTCCGATTATCAAAATTAATTTTAACAAAAATTATTCTTATCAAATGAAATATAACAAAATGCTGGAATTTTTCTCAAAAATATTTGTACAAGTGACAATATCACGCAGTAATAATCAGTAGTTATACTTTAAACTAATAAAATCGTTAAACAGAACACAAAGCACAGCACAGAGAAAGCTAATCCGATTGACAATAATAAGAACAGCTAACTAAACAACTGAGATGAGATGTTCTTTGTCTGGCTTTTTAAGCTTTAAATCGGTCGCCTGAGATTTAAGTAATTTCTGCTTCTCGAGATTTCTAGAAAACAAAAGAGTAGAATTAAGGTTACAGCTAACATAGTAATCAATTACATTTATTCAATTTAAATATAAATTACGCGGTATCTATTTATTAACTGTTAAATGCACGTGGTCCTGTATTTTAATTTTTCCGGCGTACCTCCTCTCTTAAAATATGTCTCGTGCTGCACTGTATGGGGAAGTAAAACAATTTAAATTATAATTCTACTAAAAATATCTATCTAAATACACAATTGTAACAATATTATACATTATAGATAACACTGAAACATAAAAGCTGAATTTGAACGAAATTGTAAAATATTTAAAAAAAAAGATAATAAAATAAGTTATGGAAAGGAGCAATTAATGGCATATGCATAACAACTAATGCTTCGTTGCAGCTGAATGAAAGATGACACGATATAAGCTAATATTACCTGAGAAGTGCTTTTGTGTTTAATTATCTGCATCAACAACGTTTTTATTAATGAATTTTCTAATATGCATGTTTCAATATAAAAATATTGTTGCGTGAGTACGGGTTCGTAATAGATTGAATGCCCAAGTCCATAAAAAATTAATAAAATTTATTCTTATTACAAGAAACAAAACAAAATGCTGAAATTTCCTCACATGTATTCGTACAATATCGCAATATATCACAGTAGTTATATTTTAAACTTCTAAAACGTCCAATAGAACTCAATTAAAATACAGAGAATGCTAATTCGATCTCACCGCGAATTCACTATAATCAATAACAGCACTTAAAACAACTGAGCTCAGATTTAATTCTCCAGATTTTATAAGGTTTTTAATCATGCACGAGAACATTCTGGTACCTTCTATTTTCGAGGTTTCTAGAAAGCAAAAGCGATTGTGTGTGATAAAGATGTGTGTTTATTAAGCATTGCACTGGGAAATAAAACAATTTTAATTATAATTCTGCTAAAACCAGCAAGTTAAATAGAAAATCCGTAATGATATTTTTATCATTTTAAGTACAATTAACTATTATTTTAATTACATTGAACGATTATCACTATTATTTGAAGTACAATGCACACTTTCGGGAAGACCGCTTCTCAATGTGGCCAATACGTTTTAGAATATATATTGTGATGTCTAATGATGACTTAACTTTCAGAGTTGACAGCTGAAGTAGGTGCAGGAACCAAGCAGGCGAAGGGTTAAAAGAACTGTTCATTAAACTCTTTAAAAATTCACAATGCGTCGACTTGACGCTAACAGGCTATGCCTCGCTCGAGAGGTAACTCAACTAACAAGAAGTAAACTTAAAATTCAAATATATTAACACAATAGTAGACCTTTCCTCAGGGCTCAGATAATCCTGTTACCTAACACCGCCTCGAAGTCTCGTAGAAGCAAAGTAATAGCAGTTACCCACTTTAACCAGCAATAAATGCAAAAACAGAAGCTCGCGCCACAGAGGTACAGTGCTTTCCCACTCTTTTCTAACTTTCCTCTCTAGAGCTCAGTATTTAAAGCTTTACTTCTAATGGTAGAATTTGTATTCTTTCACGCGCGCTACCAAATATTTCATATTCAGGCATTGACAATTAGGGGAATGAAGACTTGCAGGAAAGAAAGCATAACTGGTCAGTAAAGTCAATATAAACCTCTACAATGTAAACATCGGAATTGAAATTTGTCTCTCTTCTATGACAGAGAATATTGTCATCGAAGACAATTCTAGAGAGAATTCGCTATCACCACTCTAGAGAAAATTCGCTATGTTTCTGAACTTACATCACTGCGCATGAATGGAAATTACTAAAATACAAGAAGAGAAAGAGTATTCCATTACATATGAGATGTGAAGCAATTTTTAATTTTATATTTTAGATAAATTTTTTTTCTCAAGAAACATTCGAACACTTCATTACGTTTTGTTTAGTGCTAAATTTAACTTATGGTAATAATAATATTCCTTCGGATTTTACTTTTGTGCAAAACATTACGAAGTGACCTTTTGACCTCTACAGTGTCCGTTTCTGACATAAGATGTCCGACATAATTTTTCCTACTGAATCTCGTCGATGCTAACGACGTTTAAATAACGACGTCCGCTTTGAATAGGAAATTACCCTAGCAAAGCACCGAGTCACTAAAGGAGGCACGAAGTCACGTTTTCCGTGTTTGTTTCTGGTAAATCTAGCGTAAAGAGAGCAATAGGAGCGGCAAGCTCTACAAATTCGTCTTCTTCGTCCTTCTGCCAAGTTGAGCGAGTTCATCTTGCGAGAATCCTCTTAGTTTTAAGCGCTGAGAAGGGATAAGTTCGCAAGCCGAGCGGAAAGATCGGGATTATATCGATCTCGTTGAAAAGTGAATTTTTATTTTCGCTTCGCTAGAGTTTTCTTCTTTTATGAGGCGTTACCGATTAAGAATCTATCGAGGAAAGGACTGGTGTAACTTATGGTCCCCTTTTATACTTGCTCGTTATTTCTAGATATGGGAACTTTTATTCATGGGCATTGATTTTATCTTAAAGACACTTTTTTAAAAGATCATTTTCGTGTGGTAATGATACAAGACACTAAACCTAAACGTATGTAATCTGTTCCCATTAAAGGGAAAAATGTAGCGGCAAGGAAGATCAGAAATGTTTTTCGTCTTGTAAAATTGAAATTTAAATAAGACGGCAATTAAATCTATAGTTAAAAGATCAGATGTGGATATCAGATGGCTCCATTGTACGGCCTATTAAATTAAACACAGCTTTTGATGCATTTCACTTAAACTTGTCTCCTCGAATTTCATTAGAGATATATTTCTCATCCAATTAATTCAGTTATTATTTGGCGGGAAGACAAAATTACATAAAAACTTAAAACATCTTCATTAAGAACTGTAATTAGAGAAAAACACAAAACACCAAATACAGTTCAAACAGTTTAAAAAAAAGTAATTTTGACAATTAAAATTAGAGTTTCTAAGCAAAAACAAGTAATTCGGCCAGCGGGAAGAAAGACAGATTTATTGGTGCACAAAAACTCAAAGTTTACTTTTGGCCCTGCTCTGCAAAAAGACACCGAAAATGCAGAAAATGGTTTAATTCAGCATTCCTCTAGCGTTTCAAATGTAAAAAAAAGGCTGCTTCGTTAAAATTAGCCAAATTAAAATATTTTAAATTGTTGATAATTCTAAAACTAGTGCATGCAGATTAATTAAAGGCATAGAAACCTTAACCGACACATAAGAACACCATAATTCAATTACTTTTATATCAAAAAATTGCACAATTTACCAACATATAAGAACAGAAAACTGAGCTCATAGCTCCGGGTAACAGAGGGGTTATATTAGGTGCACATACATGTCTATATCTATCTATCTATCTATCTACCTATATATATATATATATATTTCATCCGGTCGATAGCAACCAAAAACAGGTTTACAACTACAGTTATAGAAGTTCTATATACAAAATTACAACGTTCTGATGCTATTCGTTCTTGAGTTGAGCGAGATACATACATACATACGTACAGTTAAAAGAGTTAAAAAATCAATTTTTGAATTAAAATTAGAGTTTCTACGTAAAAATAAGCAATTAGACCAGTGGGCAGGAAGATAAAATTTTTTGGTGTAGGAATTTGAAAACTTACTTCTGGCCCCACTCGGAAAAATGACACCGAAGTTGGTGCAAAACTGTCATAATTCACTATTCTACTTGGAGTTTAAAAATGCAATAAATGGCGGCTTCGTTTCATTTAAACAACTTTTAAATTATTGATGATTTTGCAATTATTGTATGCAGAATAGTTAAAGGCATGAAATCCTTGAACAGAGCATAAAAACAACATATTTCAATCACTTTAAAGCAAAACATGCACAGTTTACCAACATATAAGAACGAAAACACTAAGCTCACCGACCCAGCTAGCAGAGTGTGTGTATAGATATATATACACACACGCTTTTGAATCTATTTTAAATCCATTATTCCATCTTTTTTGTGAAAAAGAGTCCTTTATTCTGTCCGTACATACAAATGTCTCGCAAAAACATCGTTCAAGTGGATACAAAAGTGGTCAAAATGAGTATTTTCGTTGAAATATGATATCTGAAATTTTCGGCGATTGCAATTCTTCCTTTACTTTGTACCAGGAGTTAAAAGCCATTTTAAGAATAAGCTCTTTTAGAGTATTGTATATTTACAGTGATAGTGAGAGATTACTAAGTTTATGGAATTAAAAAGATTTATATTTTTGTTAAAACTTGCTCAATAGATTATAGTACTTTGTAATGAAAGAGGTTCAATAGCTATTAATAATATTTAAGAATGACAGATAAAATATTTCAGCCTCTGGTGGTTAGAATCGCATATTAGAAATTCGAAGGACTGATTTTGTTCCAAAGTTATTTTGCACATTGTTACGTTTTCACATTTCGCAAAAAATACAAAGCACTTCATGTACTTCTCATTTTCTTGGATGAAAATATTCTTAAAAATGATTTAGTTAAAATTAGATACGCGTCATGTAAGGCCGGTCTAAGACTAATTCAAACAAATGATCTCAACCACAGCCAAAAGGCTGACAGCATGGGTGCTGAGTAAGATTATTACGAGCCAGGTTTCTTAGAAAATCCTTCAAGAAATCATCACTTCACTTGAATCGATAACTTTAGCGTCCTTTTCGGTAACCAAAAGAAGCTAATCCTTTCCGTGATGAAACAAGAGGCATGTTAAGGATTCACTTGTTAAGTGATTTCATCTGTAATGATATGTCATAGAGAAAAACATTAACCCTTCAATGCATGACTTTTTATATTTTTACCAAAAAAATTTTTCTTCATGGTCATGGCTTAAATAAACATGTAAAAATATTTAAAAAAAATATTTAGCGCCATTTATTGGTTATTTTTGAATTTTTAGGTTTGATGCATACACTGGTGTGCAAAAATTAAGGACGAAGTCGAAAAATTAGCATATCAGCTGAACGA
>KK118753.1:149893-180577 GCA_000611955.2 Stegodyphus mimosarum | reverse complement strand
GATACATTTAAAAACATCCATGCCTTCTCCAGGATTCGAACCCAGGCCCTTCGACATGGCAGTCAGCAACAGTAACCACTATACTGGTTGGGCGGCTAAAATGTAACTACATGGTATGATACAGCATAACACAATATTTATACTGATAAATGTTACATTCTTGGCACTTTGTGACTGTTACTAGATTCAAAGGAGAAAGGCTCATTAAAAACTCTCTGTACTTTATGTTCAGTTTGTCTTAGCTCTAATATAAAAATGGTAATCTTATAAACTGGTGGTACTTAATGTGCCATGGAGAAACTATGTATATGAATCATGGAACAAAAGTAGTTCAAAATAACTAACAAGTTACAAAAAAGTGCATCTACTGGGGGTAGACAAATACTTTTACCTACAAGCCAAAAAAATGGTCTATTTTACTGCAACTTGCGGGCTGGGTCATGGCAAGATTTTTCGCTGTTCCTATTGCTTGCCGAGGTGTGACTTTTAAAAAAATTATGATATAAAATTGCATTTTAGTCATTTCATATTATTTTTTTTAATTTTGATAGAACTGTATTCTTTAGCACATGCATGGTTCTTCGCATACTTGGTATTCTCAGTTGAAGCTGACTGCTACTAAAGTCAGGTTTATATAATCGCATATACACTATAACAATAGATGGGCACTTGAGCTGCTGAATTCAGCAGTTTGTAGACAAAATCGGGAAAAAAAAAAATGAAAATGTCATTGGACAGGATTTCATAAAAGGCTGGATTAGGCCATTAAAAAGGCCACATTCGGCTCACAGACTGGCTTTTGCCCATCCCTGTTTTAGACCAGATACAACTAAATATAGTATATGGACTCATTATAACTTGACATATAATTAATTACTTTGAAATAATGTATAGTTAATAAATAGATGTAACAACTAACTTAATATATTGATGTCAACACTTACATGTAATCTAGTGAGTTCTAACGTTAAAATTAATCTTATTAAGCCAAAAGTCTGGTGTGGAAGTCTTCACTAGAATGTTAAAATAAACTCTCAGATATTTTCTGAATCTTAGCAGTACATATGTGTACCAATAGGGAGGAAAGGCTAAACACTATAATAAAAATAGCACTTTAAATATATTATAATTTTATTTCTTAAAAAAAGTTCATTTTGTGTTTAAGCAAAATGTACTTTTTTTAAATAAAATTATAGATTGCATTTCTAAATTAAAGTATCTTTTTCTGAAAGTGCATTTTCTAAACCCTCACAAAAATAACATGATTGCTTGTGAAGGTCATGAAGAAAACATGGAACTGTAAATTACGTTACAATAACTGCATGCCTAATAGACATGCAAATATAGCTTGTTATCTGTATGGCTACAGCCTCTTCTATTTACATCTACTTTGTATAAAATGACCATACATCCCAATTTTGATGGGACAGTCGTGCCTTTTTGAAGGACTGTCCTGTATCCTGCCAATTTTTAAAAATGTTCCGCTTTTTAGAAAATATCTGCATTTCTTATTTTAAATTTACTGTAAAAATATATTACCTCTTATTCATTAATTATTATAGCGAACATAAAGGAAAAAATACATAAATAAGAAACACATAAAATGCATGCAGAGTTAACTAAATTTGGCAATGTAGCTAGTTAGATTTACTTGGTGGTGTTTGATCATTGTCATTAGGTCTCGTCAAAGACTATGTATTGTTAAGAAGGAAAGCTTTGTCAAAGCAGGAGTGGCTCCATCACACTGTAGAGAGAAGCAGTTGTGCATGCGCAAAATAACTGTCAAAGCAAATTCAACCTTAATACCATTTTGCGCATGTGTGGAATAGATGTCAAACCGGTGTTGAAGGTCGAGTTTGTGAAGAGGTCATACTTTTGTGCCACCATACCCCCTCCCCCCTTCTATATCAATATAAATCAAATCCGTGTTGGTCTCATCTTAATGCAGATAAGTGCGACTGCCATTACACAGTGCACTTTGTTGTTTTCAATTTGACGTTCGACTCATTATTTGATTAAGGAAGGAAGAGCAATAGTTGCCATGGCGTAACGGTCAATAAAATAAAATTTAGTACTCTTTTTTTGCCTTTGTCATAGATTATTTATTTGTAGTATTTACCCATATAATAAAAGATGAGTAAAAAAAAAGAGAATGCAAATTTAATGGCAAGCTAAGCAGAGAATTTCCGTTTATTAAAAAAACCAGAATAGACTATATGGAATGGTATGATAATGCAACACTGAATTTTCTGTCTCACATGTTGGAAGAAACAATATTATTAAACATCTAGCAATAAAGGGGCACAGAAGAGTTTTGAATAATGCTGCTTCCTTGTCTAAAATGGAACAGTTTTTTCGCAGTGCTAGCTTTGGCAACACGGAGGAACAACTAGCATTAGCTGAAGGGCTATTTGCTTTCCACACCATGAACTACAATCAAAGTTTCAGATCAATGGATTGTACATCACAAATGATCAAAACATTGTACGACAAAAAATTTGCATGTTCAAGGACAAAAACTGAAGCAATTATTTGTAATGTTTTTCCACCGTATTCGTTTTCACAATTGCAGAAAGGATTAGATAAATGCACATTTATATCCATATATTCTGATGCTTCCAACCACAAAGATTTAAAATTATTTCCCAGAATTGTTAGATTTTTTTATCCAGAAACAGGAATTAAAATTAGAATATTAGATTTTGTTTCATTGCTGGATGAAACTTCACAAATAATTTTTGATTCCATAAGTACTATTTTAAAAAAGAATAATTTGAACAATTAAATTATTGCCTATTGTGCAGATAACACTAAATGCAAATTTTGGTGGAAAAGCTAGAAGAGGCATCAATAACGTTTTTACGAAACTTAACGAACATTTGAACCAAAATGTTATTGGAGTAGGTTATACAGCACACTTTCTACACAATGCTATTCAGACAGCATCCGACTTACTTCCAGTTGATGTTGAAAATATTATTGCAAAACTTTATTCATATTTTTATCTACATACTGGGAGTGTTGCAAGCTTGAAGGATTTTTGTGAAAACGCAGAAATCGAATATAAAAAAAGTCTTGGTTACAGCAAAACAGGATGGTTAGCTCTTTTACCAGCTGTAGAAAATATTTTAAAAATAAACAAATCATTAAAATCATACTTTTTATGACAAGATAAATGTCTAAGAATATTGCAGCTCTTTTTTTGAAAATGACAGATCATAAATTTGGCTTCAGTTCATCTACAACCAAGCTACGTCATTTCACAATACTGTGAAAATTATTGAAGGGGACACAATTTCAATTATGGAAGTGTGAAATGAAATCAATAATCAAAAACAAAATTGCGAAAAAGAATTGATAATGATTATATTCCTTTACTTATTTGAAAGGACATCACTAGGTTTGAAGAACAAGGTACCAGTAACCGACCGGATTTTCTGAAAGAAGTCAGAAATGTTTATAATAACTGCTTGGAATATCTTGGAGAATGGACAGTTCAATTCTAGGATATTAAAAATTTTCATTGGATGACATTAAAAAAGGAGATTTTATAGGAATATGTGGAAAAAGTTTTTGAATATATTAGTAACCATTTTCCGAAAAATAATATTTGTGAAAATGATATTTTTGATGAGGTGTCATTGGTAAAAAGATACGTTACTGATGAAAAAATTAAATGTTGTTTGTCTGCAAATGTGAAAACAGACAAAAAGTGGACAGAGTTATTCCTTCATCTTAAACAGAATAATATTCCTTATCAAAAAGTTTTGAAAACTGTAGAATATGCACTCTTTCTTCCAGGAACAAATGCAGCAACAGAACATGTTTTTTCTAGTATCAGTAAAATATACAGTTGAACATTAAAACTTTAAAATCTATATTAAGCATAAAATGTAATTTGACCAATTCATGTGCAAAATTTCACGACATTTTAATAAATGATCCAAATCTATTGCAAAGTATTCACTCAGATCAAAAATATGACCATGAAATAAAATCATAATTTATTTTAAGTAAAAAATTTAAATTAATAAAAAATCATAATATTCAAATTATTGTTTTTTACAAATATTTTTATATTTACCAATAATTAATAATAAATACATTTTTGTATACTTATAGACAAGTATATGAATGTATACAATAAATTATATTTTTTTGAATTATTGGTCTGCTTTCATAACTAAATTATAATTCTCATTTCATCCCATTTGTCCTGCTTTGTCTCGATGAAAAGGTGGTCACTTTAATTTTGTATCATAAAAGTATCATTATTTTATTATTAATTTTAAATATGTACTTTATTTTAGATAATTGCAGTAGAAAGTGTTTGGAAAGGAGTTTTTGTCTGAATTCTGAAGCTGCTCAGCCAGGATCTTCAAGGTAAATAGTTATTTCATTAATTAGCTATCTAAGTGTAATTTAGGTTCCTTACTTCCGTTTTGAAATGGGTTAAGGAAAAAAAAAAAAAGAGGAATTTTACACCCTCCCCCTCAAAAAATAAAAAAAAAAAAAAAAGAGAGAAAAAATTTTGCTATAGGACATCATGATGTTAAAATTTTTCTAAACATAAAACATGTCTTTTAGGTTAGTTATCTTGGTAAAGAAAAAAATTTAATTTTTTTATTCACTATATTTACTTTAAAACAAAAGAACATTCTTATAAGAGATAAGAGCAGCATGTTTAATTTTAAGTTACAATATGCAATAGTGATGGCTTTATTCTGGTGTAACCACATAAATAAGAATCAGATAAAGTTAACTTGGAGTACAGTGCATTTTATTTGATGTTATTTTGCTCTGTGCTTTCAGTGCCTTGTGATGTATTATGCTATAGAAAATTATTTGGTATTTATCACCGTAATAAATCACAAATTTGTAGTAATATAGGTAATTTTTGTAATCTTAAATAGTATAAAAATTATGTTCATTTACTAAACAAAATTTTTAATTAGAAGAATTGGTATATGGTTGAAATCTATACCGGGTCTGATTAGAATTGGAATCAATTTAGTGAAATACAAAGAACATCTCAAAAGAAAAATTTTGCAAGTTATTATATTAAAAGCAAAATTTATTTAGGTACAATACACTGTTCACCTCATTCTATGTTAGGAAGTATTTTGATAACTTGATGCACCTTTCTGTGTGTGGAACAATTTTTTATCATTTTGTAAATGTAGTCATTATACCAGTGATGTTATAACATTCTCCTTACTCTGAAATGTGTGATCAACAAGATATTTCTTCACAGTACATATTACTGAAGTACCGATGAAAGACTTGCAATGTAATAATATATGTTTAGGAAGTAATTTCCTGAATGAGTCCACAGATGACAAAATATTAAGTATGTATACAGAACAGAAAAATGTGGGCTCTATATTTCCATTCCAGTTATGATGGAGAGCACCCTGAGGAATGGATCGAAGGGTTTCCTACTAGCAAACCATTTGAGAGGATTTTGGGGTTACTAGTATTTTAAGTGCCTACATATTGCACAGACATTGTATGCTTACAAACGTCCAAGCCTTTTCCAGCATTCAGACCTTGTCCCAGTAATACAGCAGCCAACATTGCTAACCACTAATGCTATTAAGGTGGCAAAGTATGTACATAGGTACAGGTTGAAGCAAGGCTGATGCCTGTATATTCATGTAGGTGTATATTAGATCTTGCCAAGCCTTGCTAATTGTTAAGCTTTTGCCACTATTTTGAGGAAGTGGAACCACCTGCGGGGGTCCGATGGTCACACCAACCTCTCAAGAGGATTTTTGGCTTGCCTTGTATTTTGAGTGCTCACTTACTGCACAGACACGATGCATTTATAAACATCCATGTCTTCATCGGGACTCAAACTCAGGCCTTTGTGGGCAGTCATTGTCATTAATTATTGTACCAGCAGGGTGACAAAATATCAGCATGGATCACCATCTCTTCCTTATTACAAAATGGCATAGAATATGATAAATGTTACAGTCGTTCCTGAACAATGTACCGTAAGTGGCTAACACTGTCTAGAGTACATTATCATCAGCAGTGAGATCTGAGTTTGTCATAACACTGCAGATTTGAAACAAATAGTGGAAGCATGCATGCTTCGTATGAAGTAAGAAATTTAGTTTGTACCATATGCTTTAAAAAAATTAATGGCTGCTGTGTTTAGGGATCATAACAATGTTTTATTGGTTGATCACTTTGTAGGTTTCCCTTATTTTGCATAACAAATTTATTTTAAGTTTGATACCTTTCCTGAACCTCTCAACTTTCCCTAGTATTTTTTCAACAGGATGTAAATTTAAAGTTAAGTGAATATTTAAATGGGTAAATCTCTTGAGTTTATTCAAAGCGTGTTTTTGCTAGCCAGTGCACGTTTCGTTGCTATCTCGCTGCTGCACTAGTAAGCCTCTTGATCTCATTTCAGATTATCATCACACCTGTTAGATTTTTGTGAGTCAACCTCTTAGGTGTAAATTAATGTGCTAATCCAGCACTATTTTATTTTAGGTTCGACTTGAATTATATTCTACATTTAAGTTTTCACCGCAAGTTGATGGTGTTTTGTAACGCACGAAGATCGTGCCTTTCTGTTAACCTTTGAATTAATAAAGGATTACTTTTTCACCCTTCTGTGATGGTAATTTATTCATGCCTGTGTGAGAATTTGCCAGGTTTGTTGTGGGATCTACAATATGTGGAGTAGTAGAGACAGATCTTATAACTTAAAAACGCAAGCAACAGTTAATTAACACTGGTATATAAGAATCCAACAGTTGATTAGCACTGGTATATAAGAATGTGGCAATGGAACTTCTTAAAAATTGCCATCAATTGTAATTATGTTGGTCTGCTCACAAAATGTGTATTACTTTTCCATTATGATGTTTGATCATACATGGATGCTTCTGTTCAAGATCTCTTGCTATGTCTTATAGTCTAAACGTGACATCAGATGTTCCTTTTTCATCTGTGAAAAATTTTGCTGGTTATTATTTTAAAAGCAAAATTTATTTAGGTACAATATACTGTTCACTGCATTTTATGTTAGGCAGTATTTCGATAACTTGAGACACCTTTCTGAGTGTGGAACAATTTTTTATCATCTTGTAAATATAGTCATTATGCCAATGCTGTTCCTTACTCTGAAATGTGTGATCAACTAGATATTTCTTAACAGTATGTATTACTGAAGTACCGATGAAAGACCTGCAATGTAATAATATATGATTAGGAAATAATATTCTAAATGACCTATATAACTGAAGATCACATTTCTCCATTTGGAAAAGTCCAGCTTGAGCAAGAGTGCACCATGCAAGATGACATTGCTTGGTATTGTGGAGTGTCAATAGCAAGTGCCTTAATGGCCTTCGAGATCTGAACCCGGCATCACCTAGTCTTCAGCAAGTTGGCAAATGGCATTGAATCAATGATAGTGTAATGGTTGGTGCAGATGTGGTAGCTCTTCTAATTGCATGATCATCTTGCTTGTTGGTAGCCCGAGACATTTTGAGCCACTGGTTCCAGCAGCAAACAGTGGCTTATAACTTCGACCAATATGCCGTCTGATCCACCTGTTCAACCAAACGTCCTCTTTGAGCCCCAAGATGTGACCTCTGTCAAAGTCTGACAACTGTTTATAACACCATCAAGTACATCTTAAAGGCATCTTTTGTTAAAATGTCATGTATCCAAGCTGCCAGCATGGTTGTAAATGCTTGTCATTGGCTGTACCTGCCTTTACATTCTACCAGCTGTGCACTTCAGGTGCATGTTGTATCGCTTCGCAATGCTGATTGGTGCTGCAAGTATAATTATTTACACTAGTCACCAAATCACAGTTACATGCTGCGTTTCATGGTTGTGACTCATTTTTTTGTGGGTGCATATATTTTTTTGCAACAGAGTGTATTAGACTAGAATCTTAAAGGAAGGATAAGTTTTAAATCTTTTTAGTTTTTTTTTTAAACATTTAATTACTTCTTCCTTTTTTTAAAAAACTTTGTAAATTAAGAATCTATATCAAAGTTATCAGGTGTTTTAAGTAATACTAATTTATTGCTGAATATTTATTTTTTTCTTAATATCATAGTTTTTGTTTTGGACTAGATGATAAAAAAGTGATAGAAATCTTTTCAATAATTCCACAGCGTGAAGGTGATAGAAATCATTTGTTGTTCTAGGAAAGCTATGAAATATTTTTATATATTAGTTTAACAAAATAAATATTCCTTTATACTCCAAATGCTCCCTTTCTCTAGCATTAAAATAAAATGTTTCAAAATGACATTTGTAAGCAGAATTGGTAAGAAATAAAAGATAATTTTTTAATTTTTCTGCATATTAATTATCATTTTTCGATAAGAATCTAAATAATTTACTTCATGAGATTTGATATTCTTGCCTCAAAACTAATTAAATGTAAGATTTATGTGAAATAAATTATTAAATGACATTTGTTATATTACTGCAAAATTTAAAGCATTTTTTATTAAAAATGAGTAATTAATCATACAGAAAACTTGATCTTGTACTCAGAATGCGTAAAATTCTTTATGCATTTTATATTTAATTAATATATTTTTAGTAGTTTAGTTAAAAACAATCATACAATGATTTCCATGAATTTTATGCTTCATAATCTTAATTTTGTTTAGAGTTTGAAATTCTCAGCTTTCTTTATAGGGGATCAGTTGCTTCTTCAGCATATTTAAGGGCAGATCAGTTACAAACTACCACTGTAACTCAGAGGAAAGCAAGCATATCAACTGAGGCCACTGTTGATGTTAACATAGAACGAGTTTGCCGACCATCGATTTCTGGTGACAGTGAACACAGCTACATTCTGTTCCAGCCTATAAAAGAAGAGGTAAACATAAAAGTGACATTAATACTCTTAAAATCAGTGCATGTCTGTCTACCTGTTTGTTTGTCTCCTCTGGAAGGGCAGGGAGTTGAGTTTCGAGAGAGGTACATCTGGATTTCAGAAATTGGTGTAAAGCCATTTCAACCATTCCCATCTTCTTACAATGTTAATCAGCCAAGGTAGCAATTAAAAACTCTGAAAATGCTAATTTTTTCACACTGCACATTTTTTTTCCACTAACTTCATTGCTGTTTGGCTTGCTGCATTAAAGTGCATATGAGGAGGAATTTTAAAATTACCATCTATCTTTTCTAAACAGAGATAGAGTAAAATTTTTTATGGCATCACATACCACATTTATTCCTCCATCACGTCTTCTATGTTTTTTGACAGTGATATTTTGTATAAAATGTACTTAAAAAAGCTGAAGTTAGTCAAGCCAACATAAAGCTGAAATATTTTGCAAAACAATATGAAATGAATCAGTCCAGTATAAAGCTGAAATAGTTTTAAATTTTTGTAAGTCTATAATAAACTGAAGCTAGTCAACTCAAGATGAAGATGAAATAGTTTGAGAATATAGAACTTATTTCATTCAAATTAAAAAGAATTTTTCAAGGTGTATATAGAACTGATTTCATTCACATTGAATTGTTTTTATACATTTTCTTTTCAGGTGTGCATAGAACTTATAAATTTTACTTTGGCCCACTTCCTGCTAGTTTAAATTAAATGTTGCAGTTTTTTTTACATTTTACTGGTACAATTATTATTACATATTTCAGTGTCAAAAACTTAATATAACTAGTGTAATTATAGTGCAGCAGTACTGTGATTAAATACATTTTTTAATCACTGCCTTAGTTTGTATTTGTATAAAAAAGGAATTCATAAGTTGAAAGTACAATTATGAAGTTAGGGTATTCTGTAAAAGAAAAATATTTTTGCTTTTTGAAAAACAAGCCGTTGTGTTAAATTTTCTTGAAATGCACAAAGCATTTCTGTAAAACTGATATCAATCTGAAATTGATGTAAATCTAATGTTTTTGTATAATTTTAAGGATCAAACTAACTTGTCTATAAATAAAAAGAATCAGTTTCATTTAGTAGTCAGTTGCATTATGAAGTTAGAGTATTCTGTAAAAAAAAAATATTTTTGCTTTTTGAAAAAGAAAGATGGCGTGAAGGTACTAAAGAGAGAAATTTACTTTTAGCATTTTTTATTAGTCTCTCATGCAAAAATATAATTATCTTTTTCTGTGCATAGAATGAAATTTGAGTGAAATATTATTTCAGTCTACGGTTATTTATAGTATTTGATTGCAAAGTGAAAGATAATATGTTTAAGTATGATTAAGTTTGCAGTAACACTCGGAAAGTGTTAAATAGTACATGTATCAACATGTCCGTGTTTGCATTTTGTTCTTTAAACCTAAAGAATGTGAAAAATCGTTTATTACTTCATGAATAGATAAAATTCAGCATAAAGTCACAGCGTAAAGATTGAGCCTTAGCTACTTATTAAATTATAATTTTTTCATCAATTAAAAATTGTTTTTATGGTTCATTGCCATGTGAAATTAATTTGAGCATTTTTGTGTTCAATTTTTAATTTTATTATTTTAATAAATTTATTCCTTCTGTTTTACTTTTAGTTATATCTGAAATTAATTGTATAATATTTGTAAACATTTAACATTTTTTTATTAAATGAATTATAAATTCTTTTTAGGAAGTACCTTTGTATCAATTTTATGAGAGAAATATCAAGGAAAGAGTATCCTTTTGTCGTAGCCCTAGTAGCATGTCTCCAGTTATGTGGTCTTCAACATCTGAAAGTGGACCAGGTAATGATCTTGTACCTAAAACTGTAAGGCCAACACTTTCAGTTGTTGAACAACTGAGTCCTGATGCCAAAGATATGAAAATGCTGTGGTGTGAGCTTCCTGAGGTGAGTGATATATTTTACATATGTTACATCACACATCACTAAAAACATAACGTAAAACTAGAAAAGTAACAGTGAATATTTTATTTTTCTTCTCTTTCATTCTTCTTTAATAAGCCAGTTTATCATTTTTCTATAGGATGAAGGGGGGAAATGAGGAATGTGGGAAAACAGTTTTAGGTTGTAAATAAAATAACATAAATATTTTTCACTATAAATATACTACATCGTACATTATTCTTTTCTTCTGGTGGCTGAAATTTGTCTCAACAGTATACATAACATTTCAGAATTTAAAAGATGTTTTCATGATCTCCATCTCGTAGAAATTCTTTAATTTTTTGTAAAACATTTTTAAGTCTCAAAGAAACTTTCCACTATTTCTTATTCATTTTTATCTTCTTCCACACTTCTTGTAGACTTAAGTTGAAAACCGTATCTGAGACCCCAATAAGTAACAAAAGTAAAAACAAAAATAAACTTATCACTATTTCCAATTTTAATTTCACTCAAAAAGTACCCTTATAACATGTGCACAGAGCTGATAATCATGTACAAAGCATTATAGCATTACTTTGTTGCTATATTGTTACATTAGCATTACTTGGTGTCAGAATGAAGGTAATGCAGATTATGAGTACATACTTCAGAAACTTTTTCCCTCCGAAATCCATCAGATCCCTGCATTAATGCTGCTCTAGGAATGTAATTTACAAATGATTAATGAGGTAAAATGCTAGCTTAGGGAATGCCAGATGCTAGGATGAATAATATTCTTTTTATAGAATTTCATTGGGGACCAAACATGGCAAAGAATACATGCCTCCCGCCCAAAAAATGTACCATTGCAATTGTTGTCTGAGAAATAATTCAAAAGGACCAAGGTATACGATGTATATGAATATAAATTGTTGTTATTCAGGAATTGTTTAAAACTGTAAATATGTTTTTAAAAAATCTCATGTTTTTGTTTATTGAAAATTATTGCTTATTTATTGAGGTATTACATCAGAAAATTTTATATTAAATTTTAATTTGCTGGATTTAATGTGAAAGTTAGTAACAAGTTAAGTTTTGGACATGAATTTTTTGCTCTGTGTGATTCTTTGTCTTAATAAATAATGATAGAAAAGAAAGTCTTTTTAGAACTTTAATGGGCTTTTAAACTGAGTATGTCCTTATAACGTTTTTAAATAATAATTAATTAAATAATGCATATTAAGTTTTTAAGCCAAAAATTATGTTGTATGTAGATTGATTCAAATAAAGTTTAAACAAATATACTTCAAATATTTAGTATGCTTCATTATCCTTTGCATATTTAAGTTGGATGGGGAACTTTTCCTTTAAATCTAAAATCCAGTGTTGTTTTTGGTGTATTCATGTTAATGTTGTACTATGTGAAATGTTTTATTATAAAGTAACGAACTCAGCATACACCATTATGTTTAAAAAGATTTTAGATATAATACTGTGTACATAATATAGCAAGAGAAAGATTGTAGATATTTTTTATTAATATGTTCCAGTACTTTTTGAGTTATTAGTATATTCATTTCATTCAAATTGATAAAATATTGGTCTTTTTAAAATTAGGTTAAAGAAAGTGGTATTTTAGAAAGAATATCGGCCCAGGAATTGAAATTGCAAGAGTCTGCTTTTGAGTTTATCCAATCACAAGCTTCCTACATAAGAAGTTTAAAAGTGTTGTATGAAAATTTCATCAAAACACCTGAATTTTCTGACATAGAGTCCTCATCTTGTGTTCTGAGTAAACATGAACATGATGTTCTTTTCTCGGACATTATCAGAGTGAAAGAAGTCAGTGAAAGGTTTGTTGTAAATTACCGTAATTTATTCTAAATGATGTATTACTTCAATTTTAAGGCAATAGATTCTTAAAATTGGGAAGGGAGAGATAAAAATTAGCCACCTTTGAATTTAAAGGGGTTTTAAACTTAGAAAAATAATTTTATAATAATTTGATTGTTTATTATTATAAAATCCTTTTTATTTTTTATTATATTTATTGTATTTATTTTTGAATACCTATACTTTATAATAGGTACTGAAAAATAAGTATATTTATTTACTAAAAAAAGTATTAATATAAAAGCACAGGCATAAAGCAAAGACCATTTATCATTGACAGTGGGGATGATTCTGAAAATTAAGATGTTAAAACACTTATTTTGAATTTAAAGTGTATCCTTAATTCTATATCTTAAAAATCTGAATGAAAAATGCATCTTAAATCATAGTAGTATGTTGTGTTTCATTATATTTACAGATAATTTTATCTTACATGAAAAACGTTTCTCTTGAAATAAGCTGCTTTCATTAATTATGTCTCAATTAAAATGTATAAATTAAAACAGAAATCTAAGTTTAATGTAAGCATTGCAACAGAATTGTGTTAATGTAGTTTTCTACAGCTGATATGAATACAGTAAAATTAATTTATTATATTGTATGTATTTTTATGACTATAAAGTATTGTAGAATAGTGCTATTGTATTCAAAAGTTACTATTTTAGTCACTTTACCGTAATGAATTTAAAGTAAAAGTAATAAAATCAAGGAGCTTGGATTTTAGTAGACTTTGCAATTTAATATCCTTTTTCTTTGTAGAATTTAATTCTATTCTGTCATATAAATATTTCAGTTTTTTATATTTAATATCAGTATCAGGCTTAATATTTTAAATTTAAAATGTTTTTGCTTTAAGTTATTTAAAAATGTTTGCTTTAAAATATTTTTGCTTTTAAGTAAACAATGCAACATTAGTTTTTATTTATTTGTTTCTTTATTTTATTTTTTGCATTGTACTTGTAGCTTGATGTGTGAGCTTACTGCAAGGTGGAGTGATGGTATTCTTATTCCTGACATTTGTGATATTATCCATCGTCATGCTGTTATGCCATCTTTTTCAGTTTATGTTAGATACTGTTCCAATAGAGTTTACCAAGAAAGAACATTGAAAGAGCTTAAGTATGTATGAGTATTAAAATTATTGTTTATTTTTTTTTTTCTGGAAAAAAAAAGTAGAAATATATAATTTATAAAAAATAAAGAAGTAGCTCTGTGTTAAATTGTAGTTAAACATTACTAAAGTAGGACCAAAATTTAGTGAATTAAATTAATAAATGAATAACTGTTCATTGAAATCCCAAACTGAAAGAGAAACCTACCAGTATAAAATTTTAAATTTGGCGAAATAACAACTTTATTTTAGCATAGATTTTTGTCAAAACTTAAAGGCAATCGGACACATTTCCCTTTTCTTCAAGAGAAAAAAAAATTCTGCAAATTTGAGTATTGCCTTCCATATATATGTGGAAGATGAGCAAAAGCAATACTTTTCTGCTGAGTTTGCATGAGTGTTTTACCTTTATAGCAGGTCAGATTTTAGCATGTTTAACATTCTTAATGCCTCTTACTATGTTACATGGCGTTAAGCAGTGGTCCTTTATAACAGCCACACTTTAGCTGGTGCAACCTGTGTGGCTGCTCTATTTAGCAAAGACTGGAGCAGTTGGAACTGCATTGGGCAACGAAAGGTTCAAGAGAGCCAGCAATCATCCCTCTTTATTCTTAAAATTGTAGGCTTAGATCTTCCCAATCAGATTTCTGGATTCTGAATTTTTGGATTTTGGAAGGTCAACCATGCTTCCATCTTGTGCTGCCTTTTTTTCATTTTTGGGTTACTTTGGCAAAGCCACATATCATCCCTTGTCAGTCTTCATGAATAAAAATTTTTATTCTGTGGATATTATGGTTCTTAAAAACACTCAATCTGATATTTCTTCATTTCTGGTGTCAATATTTCTTGGGACCCGTTTGGTGCAGATCTCTAACATTCTCAGCATTTTTATATAAGATGTTTTCCATTGTCTAACAATGAATTAATTTACATTATAATCTTGAGAAAATATCATTTGTCTAATTTCTATAACAACTATAGACATTTCTTCAGTGACATCTACAGGGTAGTCTGGTCTAGGATCATCTTCAAGTGACTCCTTTCCATGTCTCAGCATGGCAATCCACTTTTTGACATTGGCATAAGAAGTGTATCACTATAGAATGCGTCTACGCATTCATGAATATTTATTGGCATTATGCCTTCTTTTATCAAGCGTTCAGTCACTAAATTATATTTCATAGTTTCAATATTAATATGCATCACTGACTGATAGGTTTTATCAGTCTCTTAACACCTGAAAGCTGTATAATCTTTCCTTTTCATACTTCTGAAAGATGATGCAATCATTTCATCATTTTTTATCATTGCAGAAGTATTTTATCATACTCAGAGGCAGAATTTATTGAACAGTCCTCTTAGGTGGAAATCATAGGCCACTTTATTTGTAGTATTATATTTTATATTCATAATTGAGGAAATGGTTTCGAATACATTTTAAAAAAGGAAAAGTGTCATCTTAAAACTATTTATTTGATTTATTATATAGTGTATAAAATTAATGTATTAAATGCCATGAATGTAAATGATTTGCTTGTCAGGTCCGCATCATGCACAAACACTCATAGTTTACAAGTAGCAGTAGCAGATGCAGTAGATTAACTTGAGTTGCATTTTTAATTAAATGTTAACTGAAATCATAAGCCTACAATAATTAGTGTATTGTTTCATGGAACCTTTAAAATCATGTAATATATATATTTTTTTCTTTTTTACAAATATTATTATTATTATTATTCAAAATGTTGCTGTATAATTGTGTATTGATAATATCTTTTAAAATACCTGATTATTTGAAATTCTTCAGTATAAGATAGCTATTTCTGTCATAATCTTTATTAATTCCTTAACATTTCACTGTAAAATTGATTCTGATATTACTCAGAGTGTAAAACGTGTTGTTAAAAAAGCAGTGTCATTTTTCATTTATTTAAAATGTATAAAATTCAGCTAAACCCATGAACTGAAAATCTGAACTGCATTTGTGCAAAATACAGCAAATATAGCTACTTGTCACTGAAAGAAAAAAGTTAATTGTTATTAAAAAAGTGTGCCTCAATACTCCCAAAAGAATTTATATTTAATTATTTACTTGTATAATGAAAAGAAAAGAAAAAACATAACAGTTAAGATTCCAAATTGTTGAAGGAAACAATTAAAAATCAACAGTTTTATATATATATATATATCAGTCTTTTTGGATATGTATGCGTAATGTTTACATGCATATTTAAGGAGAAAAACTTTTGTTAAAATGACCTCAAATGCAAAAGCTGCAGCTTTTAAAAGATTTTGAAATTAAAATTCAACACAATAAAAATCTCTATTATCTCTGTTGAGATATTGCTGTTAGAGTCATTAGTGGCAAATTTCCAAGTCATATTTAATCGAATATTAAAAATACAAAATATACAAATAATAATGCAGAAGGTATTAAATTTAATCAGTTATTTATATTAGAAATAATTTTATGACCTTAATTTTCTATTGATATGAAACTGATAAACAATATATAATTGAATGCCAAAATATTAGCCTAATAAAATTTTATCATTTTCATTAGGGAGACAAGATTGTGCTTCCTAGAGGTATTAAGAAAGCTTGAAAGTAACCCCGTGTGCCAAGGTCTGAGTTTGGAATCCTTCCTTTTCTTACCTATGCAGCACATAGCAAGGTTGCCATTGTTGCTGGATAATATATTCAGGTGGATTGTTCCTGAATCCCCATCCTACAGTGTTTGTAAGATGGCTCTTGAAGCTGTACATAAAGTAAGATATGCGATCATGTTTTTAAAGGTTTTTAATAATGGCCATTTTGAATATAATTGTTAATATTGACATAATATATTCTGACAAAAATTAATAAAATGCATTATTTTCTAATTTATCTTTAATTTTTTCTCGTTAACTGTGAAACTTAAATATATATTTTTTTTTATTATTTTATATTAACAATATATATTTTTTGTGAATTCTTTTTTAACTTCAGTCTGAACTAAGCATTTAAAAATCTGTTTCTTAGAAAAGTAATTATTGGCCAATGAGGAATAATACCAGATAAATAAACAATCCAATAAATACTTACTTTTAATTTGAAAATCATCAGAATCTTAATTCTTTCAGTAATCTAGTGAGGAAAAGATTAATAAACACAAAAAATGTATTGGAAAGCACATTTTACATAAGTGAATAACAGTTTTACTAAAATATTGGTGTAGCTGTTATGAAAATAATTATTTACATCATCTTATTATTCCAGCATCTTAGGTCACAACTTTTACAACATTTGATATAATGAGACATCTTATTTTCTCTTCTAATCTAAATGGCAGGATAAATAAACTCAGAAACTTCAAATGCATATGAAAGTTTCCTTTTGTTTTTAAGAAATATTAGGGAAGTTTTTGGATGTAGCTGTGGATCGGGCAATATTTTTTAAATCCAATTTATTATTAGAGCATCTTACATGATGGTTGTCAAAATTAAGAATGTAACATGAAAGAGAATTTTCTCTCATAATAGTGACCCAACGAGTAACTTTAAAATACTTACTTTAGAAATCTAACCTAATACAAGGTATCCATAATTTACTGACTGAATAAAAGTATGTTTTAAATAATACATAATAAGAAATAGGGAAAAAAGACTGACTGAATTTTATTTAGCACTTCAAAGCATTTTATATTAATACACTTCAACATGATCACCAGTAGTTGCTGGGAAAATACAAAGTCTGTTCTAGATGGATGCCCACAGTATGTGTTTCTGTGGGGATTTGATTTTTTAATTCTTCAATGCTGTGAATCTCTGCAGCATGAACTCAGTTCTTATAGGTATCCCCAGAAAAAGAAGTCAAATACTGTGACATTTGGAGAATGAAGTAGCCATGAAATTGGTCCGTCTCTACGAATCCAACAATATGGGAATGTTTTATCAAGGAAATCATACACATGTATATCCACGAGAAAGGAAGTCCCATCTTGTTGGAAAAAAATGTTTGGCTGCATTTTTTCTAATTATGGTATAGCAAGCAGTTTCGGGATATCAAAGTAAATGTCATATCTTGTGATATCAAAGTAAATTAATTGATAACTCCAAGAAAAAGGAGGGGCCGATCACTTTGTTACGTGTTACTATGCACCGTACATTAACTTTAGGCCTACCTTGCTGAATTTCTCTGACATAGTGCAGGTTTTATGAACCTGCACTATGTCACTAGCACTATGTCATCAGATCTTTCAGTTATGTCAACTAAGTTCTCCTCAAACATGAAATGTCACTCAATACAATTTTCTGAAGACATTGATTGTCATTTCTGATACGGTCAAGAATGTGTACAGGAAATTTCTTATGAATGACTTGATAATTAGGTTTAAATTGTTCACAAATCTGCATTTTATACAAAGTTAGTTTACACCATTCATGAACAAGCTTATGAATAGTCAATCTGCAGATTTCTGCCTACTGGCTGGCACAGCAAAATTATTTATCAAGGGTGCAGAAAAACACATCTTGAATGGTGGAAACATTTTCATTACTGATGCTTAGCCTGCCTGCATTTCCTTTATGCAAAAATGCCCATTCTTTCAAAACTGTTTTAATCATCTTTTATTTGATGGCTCTGTTGGTGCAGGTTTATTAAGTTCATGTCGGATTCGCCTCTGAACTTTTTTCAGAGATTTTGTTTTCCATAACTAGAGAACACTGATTGCTTTTTCACTATATGACACCATTTTTTCTGTAGACAAAAAGTTCTTTGTTGCCATTCCCAACAATTAGAACAAATGAAATTCCTTGACCGAAAGATTATATTGATCTAAATTACTTCTGTTTAATTCAAATTGTTTCAATTTAATTTTTTCTATCAAGTGATTAAATTATAAATACCCTGTAGAATTGCAAAGAACGTAAGTTACAGATGAGGCAGATTTACATATAATAATGCCATAGCAGCAGCTCTAAAGTCATGACAAAAGATTTTTCTCTTATATTTACTCTTAACAACAGAATCCAAGTTCAAAAGTTAGGGGGAGGAGAGCAATGCCCCTCTGACCAGTCCAACTTCAAAATGAGGGAGGGGATGTAGTTTTTTTTTGGTTTTTTTACAGAGAATGACAAAACTGTTATAAAAATTTGCCAAAATCATTATGGAACATAAAAGTGAGGAATATGCATTTAATGTAAGAGGCACAGAAAAGAAGAATTTGCATGTAAAATAAAGTTAGTCATTAAGATAAAACACTGGAAATGTGGAATTGATTAATCTGTTAACATGCTGAATGGTTTACTTATTTGTTATGACAAACTCAAGGTATATGTGAATTTTGAAAATATACATTTAATGAGACATTCTGAAAAAAAAAATGGCGTATATTCAGTTGGTAGATCACAAAAACTTCTGCACCTTTATCAGAATCAAATTTAGGACCAAATGCAGTGGTTCAGTGGTTTTACCTGCTCAATCATTGATGGGCTGTAGGCATATGAAACTCTAAGAATTGGTTTGGAATAATTATGAAAATGATCATATTTTTAATATACTATTTCTTAAATTGCAATTTTATATGCATTTCTTTAATCAATTTTGCAATCAAATTTTAATTTCAATTTGTGTGTTACATATTTTTAGTGATAATTAATTTAATATTTGCTTAGATTTTTATGGAATGTAATGAAGGTGCAAGGAAAATGGAAAGACTAGAAGAAATGTTTGTACTGAATAAACAGTTAGAATTCAAAGACTGCAAGGTAAAAGTCTGCAATTAAGTCAACAAAATTTGCTCTTTAAAAGTTAGTTTATAACTATAATTACCTAAAATTCTATTTTCTTTTCTGTTTTCTACTTATTAGGTTATTCCTCTAATATCAGCATCTAGATGGCTGTTAAAAAAAGGAGAGCTTGTGAAACTGGAGTTTGACAAAAAAACATTTGGGCGGTCAAGTCGTTGTGTTCGTGTTCCTGTATTTATTTTCCTCTTCAATGACCTGCTAGTAGTTACGAAGCGAAAAAAGTAATTTCACAGGAAATATTATTTTCAGATTATAGAACACTGTATTGATGTATACTATGGTAATAGATGAATGATATTAAGAATTCTCTTTTCAAGTAATATATGACTTTCAAACAAAGTATCATTATGTCATCTTCAAACTAAAAAGAATAAATGGTTTAGAAAGACATTTTATAACATTAATTAATCCCTTTTACTCAATAAATGAATCTCATTGGAGTAAAAATAAATGATAATGGATAATAGAAATGGATAAAGTTTTTTCTTATATTTACATGAAGGAAATAATTATATTTTACTGGTTAATTAGGATATCTAGATTTGAATAGATTTTTAATGTTATATTTTTTCTTGCAGTGAAGATAGTTACATAGTTGTGGATTACTGTCCTAGAGAAAAAGTTCAAGCCATGCCCATAAATCCAAAGGATTTGCAGCAGCCTGTTGTAGTACCAAATACTTGTAGATACTTGATTTATCTCACTTTATTTAATAATCATCAAGGCAGTGCTGTAGATATGATCCTGAATTGTGCATTATTGTAAGTATTTGCATATTTATAAATTTTATATTTTTAACTGGCTCTATAAGCATAAAATGTTTACGGAATTTCTTCCCTTCCTCAGTTAATATTTTATATAACTTTAAACTTCCTTGTATAAAGTAAAGGAGGTACTGTAAACATGAAAAACTGGATATCATATTTCAACTGAAATATCCATTTTGACCACTCCAGAATCCATTTGGAGAATTTTTTTTGTGTGACTCCTGTATGTACGGACAGAATGTATGATATTTTTATCAAATCGGATCGTATATTGGATTCAGAAGAAATTTTTTTTTCGTGACATCTGCGCATACATGTGTATGTATCTTGCATAACTCAAAAGCAATAAGTCATAGAACATTGAAATTTTGTATATGGGACTACTATAACATCTGGTTGTAGGCTTCCCTTTTCTATTGTGATTGGCCATATACGATATAAAAATATGAAGAAATATTTATTACTAAATTAAAACTTAATTGAACAAACTGACAATAGACCTTTCAATTTCTGATTTAAATTTAAATACAAGCTCCTTCACTTCTACACTCTGTCCCTGCAGTACTTTTGCCCAATCACTATCCAGAACTAAAACAAAGAATTTCCGACCTTATAAGTACTGCAACTAACTAGGCTCACTCGCTGCATACACTTGCTAGCTGAAGGACATTTCTTGCTTGGTTGCTTTTATTCATTGTTTAAAATGAAATATGTCATAATCAAAATTAAATAATCAAAATCAAAATTAAAATCTCCATTGTGATATGCTATGCCATACAGTAATCAGCAAGTAATAAAGATATGTGGTTATCAAGTGTTTGTAATTCTTCAGAAATTCACAGCACTGTCTACTGTGTAAATCAATATTTCAGTAATCTTCTAACTTCAATCCACTTGAAGCTGCAAAATAATTGGTGTGATCCCTAGTTAAGCACTCATCTAATATCAAATTATCTACAATGAACTATATCATCATCACACACACAATATATTTATGCATTTGGATATTACCTCTTAGCTCGGTGAGCTTTCTTTCTTTTTTTTTTTCTTTTTTTTTATTTAATTCTTATAAGCTGGTAAATGGGCTTTTTTTACGTTAAAAGTTTTTGAATTATGTTGTTCTTATGTTTGGGTTAAGGTTTTTGTGCCATTGGTTAATTTGTGTGCAATAGTAGAATTATCAGCAATTTAAAAGTGTTGCTAGGCCTAACCCGGCAGACTGGCAGAAATTTGTGTACATTTAAAATTCTTAAAAGTGAATTAAGTCAATTGGTGCACCAACTTCAGAATCTTTCTGCACAGTGAGGACGAAAGTAAACTTAAATTTGGGTGCACCGAAATTGGGTTGTTATTACTGCGATTGGGTTCTACCACAATTGATTGTTATTACTGTGAACCGTTTCTAAAATTATTTGTATACAAAATGCATCTAAAAAGTTTTAAGATGGAATACATAAAAAGTGTGAAGATATAAAACTTACCTCTATTTAATCTCTCATGCATACATCCCTTCTGATACTATACATCTCAACTTGTGATTACTTAATAGACACCAGCTTTTGAAACAATCTTTTATCCAGTAGTATTTATTCTAGGCTAATTAGGCCAATTGCAAAGCATAGAGAAAAGCAGTGATACTGTAATTCAGTTACAAAAGATGGTTTAAATGATATTACCACAAAGAACCAATTTTTGCTTGCATGAATAATTTAAATGTCATGATGTTAGTCTCAAATGTAAAACTTGGGGGAAAAGTAGAAATAGAATTTGTCTCCTGTTATTGTAGTGATAGGCATATTTTTACCTTAACTGGATTAGATGTAGTGCAAGCAGTCTGTCCTTGTGATAAAATATGAAGACTCTTGCCATTTTGTTTCTATGATTGCATGAAAGAAGATAATTGTGAAGGAATTTAATAGAAAGTTCTTTCTTGATTCCATTGAAACTCTTTGATTGTATACATGGTTAAGAGTCATGATTGCTTTGGTCAAGTATTTGCAAATAAAAGTGAATACTTGGATTCTGCTTTCATATCTAGCTGTAAAAATAAATAGTTGTTCTTGTATATGAGTAAATTTGTTTCAAATTGTTGTTTGCATTTTATGCAGTATTTAATTTTATGATATTGTATGAACAATGTTAATATATGAACCGTTACTATTAAAAAATTAAGGAGAGAATGCATTTTATTGTCTCTGAAGCAAACTTCAAATTTTATGGATTAGCTTTTTAAAATTAAGCCAAAAAAGAAATGGCAGTATATTAGGTATTTTAATTTAAATAACTGACAAAACTGTTTATGACTAAGTTACTTGAATGAGTTAAATAAGTTGTGCTTAATTTTTCAATAGAAACAGAACCTTAGGAAAGGAATTTAGTTTTTAATTAATTAAAAATAATTTGATAATATAAATTATTTAGTAAATGTTTATGGAAACATAAAAAATTTCTTTATTCCTGTTTTGCATACATTTAGATTCCAAAGAATCAGTTACTCATTAAATATTCAAAAGTAAATGGAAAATGATTTTCATAAAAATTAGAAAATCAAAATTATTTTTAAAATGATGAATTGATGTTTCTTCATTTCTTGGGGAAAAGGAATATGCATGTAAAGGAATTAAAGTTCAACAGACAAAGCTATATTCATAGAAGCATTGGAATTTTGAACTACTTATGATGTAGTTTTAACTCATAGTTTAAAAGGAAATATATCTATATGCATTATAAAATTACTGTATCTGATATAAATTAAAACTCATATCACCAATAAAATTCAGATTAGAAATATCTAACTACTATTTTGTTGCAATTTGCTTCATGAAATAACTAATGTATCAATTAAGATAGTATTATCTTTTCTATTAAGGTACATCAATGTTGAAAGCAAATACTAAGGATGATATTTTCAATTTTTATGTCAATGCATATTAGAATGCAAAAGGACTATTCCTGTTCATAGTTTTGGAAAATATAGATTGTGCAAGCACAGTTGTGCTTCCTGTTTTATAAGAAAATGCATTTTAATAACTATGAGAAATATGCAGTACTTTCTAAGTTTTATGACTATATTGTACTTTATGCAAAAAGGAAAAGGAATTGTGATGAAATAAATTTGCAAAAAGTATGCTCTGTAAATAAATTTTTGATGTGTAGTTAAGACTATGGTAACCAAATAAATTATTCAAAAATTATTTTATATGACTGGATGACAGCATTATTCAGAGGTAAAAATTCTAGTCTAATAAAAAATTAGTTAAGTATCACTTTTGAGAAGTGAAAATATTTTCATTTTTAAAAATAAAAATTGAGTGAGAATGGGAGGCTGAGATAGCTTAAATCTTAAAGATGTACTGCTGTTTTCTTCTCATCTTTATAGTTTTAAGAATTTTTGAAATGCCCTCAAAATATGGCCTTTTAAGATGAGATTTCATTAAAGGGAACAAAAAGTACTGGATCTGTGAATAAGTGGAATGATCGACAACAGTTACAGGTTTCTGTGTGATAAAACTTGGCAACATTTGCCGCTGTGCAAAGAAAATTTTTGGTTCTTTCCTGCTCTGTCATTGAATGCATAACAACATGTATCAGCTGCGCAGAATCAAATAAAGAAATATTCTGTAGATAATACTTTAATGGAAAAAAATTGAAATTATACCATTAACCACTATCACTATAGTCTGTTACTTTAAAATAAGAACTTCAAAGTTATTTTCCACCACTTGATTTGACTTATAACCATAGAACAACACTGTAGAAAATAAATCGAGGATTTTAATTTTCATGCCCCCCAAATTAATTTCCGTTTAGCATGTTTCACTTTTGCACTAAACCAACTGCAGAATGCTAAGGTATTTGTATGACCTATATATTCCTTTGTGTAAATTATGTAAATTCTAAACTTACATATTTTGCTTCATAAGTTTCTATACATTAAATATGTATTAAATTAATTCTGGGAAGATTAGCATTATTAAGTAATGTAACTTAAAACAGTGTTCTGTTTTTAAACAAGATGAAATTAAAAATTAATTATTTTTCCAGAATTCTAAGTCTGGAAAATAGATTGTCTGATCCCTTCCAGGTTTCAGTTGCACACAAATAAATCTAACAAACCACAAATGGTTTGAACTACAGCCTCAAATGGCATGGATAAAATAAATGCTAAAAGTTGATGCTGACATGATCACAAATGGGGAAGGGGGAGGCTGGTAACTAGTTTGAAGTTCCTATTTTAAAGTAAGAGACATAGTTGGTTTGGAGTAGCTTCACTGGATTGATTGAAGAAATTCAGTCCTAAAAGTTTCTAGATGAAGTGTGCATTATATTTCAGTTTATGTAGTTCAAAATTGTGTAATTATATTTTCATTTTTATGTTAAAATATTGTATATATTAAATAATACTAAACAAAGTAATACATTTCGCCTATGTTCTTTGTTCAACAATGAATGTTTAAAATGTAAAGAATATTTCTTTTACTTGATTATAGGAGTGAACGAACTCGTTGGATTGAAGCTATTCATTCTGTGTCTGAAAACAAGCCCTGTGAAGTGTGGGAATATGGTAATTGAACTTTATTTCTTATTTCTCATTCTTAGGAGGGGAAGGTATATTAAGAATACTTTTTTATACACTGAATAGTTATTCTGCTTAGTGCAAGAAGATTTATATTGAAACAAGTCATCATATTTTGGAATTTACTGGCACATAATAATTTTCATCGTCTTTGAATCTGATTTACAGTTTTACAAATATTTTTCATTTCAACGTTAATATGTTCAAAGAATGTAGCGAACACTTTAAGAGTACTATCGTTTTCATACATAAAATCTTTTGTTGTAATAAGCATTAAACGTATATAATATATGACACATTTATGCATGAGAAATTATTGGCAAAAATTTTGAACTGCAATGTAATCTTTGTACTATGATTTTTCATTATATGTGAGGATTAGGTCTCTACAATGCAGTACAGAGTCTGAGATACAGACTTGTCAGAACTTCAGCAATTCCGGATTGGGGATTTTTCTGGATAATAGTTCATCAGCTTAAATTTAGCAAGATTTCATCTTGAAATTATAAATTAAAAATATGAAATAGCGCTTTATGAAACAATGAAGCATTTGTGATCTTAAGGAAATCAAAATTTGTAAAAAAATGGATGAATATTTATTTGTTTGCTGTACTTAACATTTTTAAGTTGTTTGAGTTGCTTCATTTTGTGTACTAATACTTTTTCTTTAATTCTATAGATAGATATAAACTTTTGTTCAGTTCTTCAAGTCATATAATTAGCATGTTAAAAATTCCTACTGAAGAATCAGTTGGAATTTTTCATTCTCAGTAAGCTTTCTCTCTCTTTCTTCACTATCATTAGCTATAGTTTCTGGTTTTAGAATCATACTACAGATTTCACAATCCATTAGTGGATTGATTGTCTTCACAATGGAAAACTTCCATTATATCACCTTCATTTATTACCTTTCTACACATGTCTTCATGAGTTCCATTAATTGGAAAAATTGAGTTTTTTGTTTGCAATATTTGAAAACTTTTATTTGGCTGTCATCATAATCATATCATTTTCAAAATTTGTGGCTATCATCATAAGCTTAACAGTCATCTGCTGTACACTATTGCCAATTTATCATGAAACTGGTGACATCTGCTAAATTTTGTCTTCCATCTATTGTATATTGGCAAAGTTAAGCCCGAATCATATTAGTTAATTATTTAGCATACTTAATTCTATTTCCCTCCCACATATGCTTAAGGCTGATTCCTGAATAAATAAATTTTCACATATACTTAAGGCTTACGCAGTGTGATGCTAGTTATTTTGCAACCGTGGGGTCTTTACATGTCCTGAATTCTGAAGCCAAGAGTCTTCCTAAATTCTAAAAATTTAGTATCACAGTACTTTCTCAAAATCTTAAAGATTTTCTCATCTTTTAATTTGTTGCTTTGGTGCTTTCAAAATTCTAAAATTTTGCCTTCTTTAATTCTACCACCCAATGTAGCCACGCCAGCTGTGATGGCAGTTCTAGACTTATTTGTATAACATATAAATTATTATCAATCCAAGCTGCACTAAATGTAATCTTTTGGCCAATGAAACATCATAGTATGATGTAAAAATTATATTTTTGCATATGTAAAGAAATTTATGTTAAATTTCCCCTCATCAACACACTCAACACTTCAAAGAGCAGTTAAGTGAAGTCTATAATAACTGAGAAGTTTAATGCCAACTGAAAAGGTTACCATGCTGTTTGGTACTCATTTATTAACATTTAAAAAAATACTTTAGACATTCAGTGTGTGATTTATTTCTGAAGTTGCCTGAAGTTGATAGTCATGAAGTGATGCAAGCAAAAAGTAAGAAATGTGGATTCATCAAGTTTGTATCAGGGATAAAAATTATTCTGTAAGTATAAAACCTATGATGTTTTGATCTACAGTGTTTCAGTTTGAGATGTATGCTAAGATGGCTACAGAGCCAAATTTTTGATCATAGAGATTTATGATAATAAATAAATGTTTCTTTGTTATGGATGTATTTTATTTAGTGAAGTAAAATTAAGAATCGGGACTCGACATGTTTTATTATAAAAAATTATCACTTGCATTTACATAAAATGCAATGCATATTCGTAAAATACTAGAGGCGTGGGGAAAGTTGCTGGTGATTTGGAGGTCTGGATTTAGATCATTCTGGATAATGGAAATCCAGATTTTGTGCTATGTTACATGGATAATAAAATAAAACGTGAATGATAAAATTAGAAAGCTGTATACATTACAAAGTCCAAAATTCAGAGGTCCTATATCCAAAATGATCTGAAATCCAGACAGAACACCTCTTTTTGTGTGTCTGTGCTTTCCGCATGTGCTTTCATAATAAAACAGAGAGTTCTGATTCTTAATTTTACTTCAGCATTAAATAAAATTAAGAATCAGAACTCTCTGTAAATAAAATACCTCCACCTTATATAATTATTTATTAGTATAAATCAGTATGATCAGTAATATGGCTACATGCTGCCATTTTGCTTGCCATACACATCAAAACAAAGCATTCTACATTGAAACATCGTTGATTTTACATCTACTGAATAGGTTTTATCCCTGATGCCAGTTTAGAAAATCATTGTTCATTAATTTTTGCTTTTGTCTCTGCATGACTATCAACACACAGCAACTTGAGAAATGACTTGCAGTGATGTCTAAACATTTTTTTTATTAAATATTAGTAACTGAATATCAGAAAGCATTTGGTAAGCTTTTATGTTCACATTGCATTTGTCCATGATTACAGACTTCTACAGAGTAGAGTTAATAAATATACTAAAGAAAGAGTTGTTTCTTATGCAAAATAATTTTTCTTTTCTAAATGTCCACAGCTCCTTATATTTTATTGTCCGTAATCCCTCCTGTTATATTATCCACAATTCTTTGTTTTATTTAACTCCCTATATAGAATTTTCCATTACTAGTAGCATAATGTTTAATAAGTATTTTCAATATTAGAAGTCTTGTACTTGCTTACGAATTCTTTTGTTTATAGATTGTCCACAAGTTCAGTGTGTCCGGAGTTATATAGCTCAGCAGCCAGATGAGCTTTCTCTTCAAGAATCTGATGTGGTTACCATACATAGGAAAATGAATGATGGTAAATATGTAACTTAATAATAAATTATTAACATTTTCTTTTTTATTTCTATTAAAAATGTCAGTACTCTTCTGTTATCAGGACAGGATTCAGAAGTGTATATATGTATGCACATGTGTAT
This sequence comes from Stegodyphus mimosarum, assembly GCA_000611955.2. Taxonomy (NCBI): domain Eukaryota; kingdom Metazoa; phylum Arthropoda; class Arachnida; order Araneae; family Eresidae; genus Stegodyphus; species Stegodyphus mimosarum. The sequence goes on along the minus strand of KK118753.1, from coordinate 152,428 downwards.
GTATGTATGTAAGTTTGTATATATGTGTGTACACACTCAGATACATATGTATGTACTATATGCATGTATACATAAAAACATCCATCCATACATACATACATACATACATACAATTCTGGACTTGCTCCTGATAACAGAACAATACCAAAATGTCTAAGTGTTCTCAGATATAATCAGTAGCAAACATAACTTCTACATATTGTACTGGAAGAACTATGAGAAAGGTAATAAGTAAAAATGCTATACATACGATTACTTGGATTTTTCAATCGACATCTAATTTCAGCAACAGCATTCCCTCTGTGTTTTTAGTAGTATAAGTTTTGTTTTAATGCAGAATAAAACAGTGAATTCATTTCATGAATTTTTTAAAATGTCGTGCAAGATTTTAATTGATTATTTGTTAATTATTTCTCAAGTCTATTTATTATTATTATTATTATTTTAAAACATCTCTGTATGAGATTTAGTTAAACAGAATAGCCTGTAAAAATATTATATTATAATTAGTATCTGCAAAGAATACAATCACGATAAGCTCTGAGCATAATGTTATTGTTTCTGAAAAGTCCAAATCTTTTTGTGTCTTTTTATGCTATATTAAGATCTGATATGAATTTTTAAAATGCTTGTATCTGAATCCTGATTATCTCTATAATAATTCACGTAGTTGATGATTTTTCAAAGGAATTTGAGAGTAGTAATAAACATTATATATTCTGACATCCACAAATGAGTTTATGATATAAAGCTCTTGTATAATCTTGTATTTATAATTAATTATTTTTTATACCATTTATGTAGCTTAATTGAAGACCATTAGGTTTTTTTAATTGGTATAATTTAGATTTCATAGTTAAATTATTCTAAAATACCTACTTGAGTCCTAAAAATACTTAAAACTTTTTGTAAAGAATCACTAATGTAAAACATTCACGAGAACTTTCATAATAATCTAGGAATTAGTTTAGTAGCTGTCAGTTTGTATAATATCTGTCAGTTAGTAGGTGTCAATCTGAAAAAATAAAATTTATTAGGTCTATTAATGATAAATAATAATTTTATTTTATACTTAAAGCAAGAACAAAAATCCAAGTAAAAACATTTATTATAGATGAATTGCAATATTATTGACCAAGAAATATACTATTCAGCTTCATAATATATCAGTAGGAAACAAAACTGTTTCCTTGTCATATAAATCAAATTCTATTTATTTATCAATTGCCTGGTCATTGTCCATCAGGTCATTAGGCAATGAGCACACAAAGAATCACACATAGCTCATAAAGCATAAAAAATGCATATCATCTCTAAGAAAGGGGGAGTCTTTTGAGATGATGTATTCAACATGCTTAGTCCATTTCAGTTTTTTATCAAAGATGCAAACCAGGTGAAACATAAGTTGAAACATCATTATGCTGCAAAGCAAAATCACTATAAAGAAGATCAGAAGTGAAAGGCTGTCTATTTAAAGTAAAATACTGACTAGTAGTCTTCCCCAAGTTTATAGTAATATTATTCTCCAAACTCCAGCTTCTCGAGAGACTTATTCAGGACAGTGTTTAGCTTGGATTGATCACCTTTAGTTGTATAGAACTAAATAGCAAGATCGTCTGCAAAAAGGGCAGGGTTAGTCAATCCATGAGAAGTCAAGATACTTGGTAGGCCATTAGTAAAGATATTAAGTAAAATAGGGCTGATCACCATGCCCTGTGGTAAGCCAGTTTCACTTTCTTTAAAGTTGGACACAGAATTACCAAAAAAAGGGTGGCACAGAAACATTGTGAAAGAAAACTCATGATCCATGAGAGCATATTACTGCACACACCCAGGTTTTGTTATTTCTAAATACATTTGAGTCGCCAAACTTTATCAAAAGCAGCCTCAAAGTCCATAAACACAGCCAAAACAGAGCATCTCTGATCGAGAGCATCCATTATCGACTGACTCAGCAAGATAACTTGTTGGTTTGTGGACATCCATTTTCTAAATTCGCCCTGAGTTGGAGAAATAAGGTTATTAGACTCGAGAAACCAACTCAGATGAGATGTAATCATTCTTGCCATCACCTTGGATAAAATGCTAGTTAAAGAAATGGGTCGATAGCTTTTTAAATTATCCGGAGGTTTATTACTTTTAAGTATAGGAACAATGATCGCCTTTTACCAAATCTCTGGAACACCAGTGTTCCAACTGTAGTTGTAGAGTTCCAGTAATACAGAGAGTGCATTTCTGCCAAAGTGCCTCAGAAAATCAGGGTGCAAATTGTCTGGACCAGGGCTCTTGCCACTCCTGACATGTCTAATAGCTTCTATAAGCTCTTCCGTATTAAAGTGTTGATAAAAAATCTTGTGTCCAAAATTTAGGGAAGAGGCAGAGTGATGAAGTTCCCATCTAATAAACTTCTGTTTAATTCCTCAATAAATCAAATTCTTAATTCATTGTAAACTCCAACCATGCCAGAACAGTATGCCCCTTATGGACATACTGTTCTGGCAGGGTTGGAGCTTACAATGAATTAAGAATTTGATT
>KK118753.1:128480-143972 GCA_000611955.2 Stegodyphus mimosarum | reverse complement strand
TGGAAGCCCTAATTTTGAATTTGAAATTTGCTTTATTATCGATTTTATGTTTTGTAACATTTCAACGAATTTCTGATTAACAAACTAAATGATTTCAAAGCGAGCAATGGCAACACTGTACGAAAAAAAAAACATTTTTATCTCCAGCGCACGAGACTTACCGAAATTGTAAAGATATGTTCATTTTAAAATGATTTTGTGATATTGATTTTGAACTGAATTTTATGGTTTGAGTACGTAGTACATGATATTTAATAAAAAAAGTTAGCACACGAAACGTTAAAAAAACGCGCCTTTGGACGTAATTTAAAATCTGAAATCTTTCAGATTTTTTTTTTTTTTTGCCATAAAATTCTGTTGAGAGTAATTAATTTTAAAATTGAAAGTAAACTATCATTAAAATCTGACTCAAGTACCTAGTGTTGTCTCGGCACTTTACGGAGTCAAGAAGCTTCATTTAAAAGAATAGGTTAGTTTTTCTGAAATCTTAGGTAGATGGTGATTTTCCTCTTATTTTGGTTCAAGATAAATTGTATGAGATTTTACTAAGCTTGAACAAAACTGTAAAATTAACACAGCACCATATAACGCTTTTAGTAAGAACTGGTATTTGTGTTGTTATTGGTTATGGCTTTTTTTGGAAATGAGCTTTCAGAAAATCACCATCCATTTTGGCCGATTTCTTCAGCGTTTTTGAAATATTCTTGGAAAACTGATAGAGAGCACATTTAAATTATGCTTTAAAGTTCTACACTGTTATAAAAAGTAAATTAAAATAGCATCATCTAATGCTGTTAATAGCTGATAGCGGGAATGCAACAGTAGTGATGCGAACCTAAGGTAGGCAGACATGATTTAAAAACTGAAGGTATGTGGATATATTAATATTTATTTTTTGTAAAAAAGCAATTAAAATTCCCTTGCTTAGTATGAATGAATTGTACTGTTAGCGGGAAATCAACAATAGTGAGGTGAACCTAAAATGGGTGAAGTGGATACAATGTTCACATATAAACACCCTGAGTGTGGATACCTTGGGATAGTTTTTTGAAATCTTGTATAAACAATAATCTTCTCTAGTTTTGAGAATCAAGTGTGCAAAATTTCATAAAGATTGGAATAAGACTATAAATTTGCATGAATTTCCCATGCACAAATTAGCAAAACTATTCTTCACATATATGAATCATCACTTTAACAAATATGGCTAGTATAATTTGATGGGTTCAGTTAGTAATTAATAATAATCAGAATGAATCTGTGTTTATTGTTTAGTTTTTGAATTAATAACAGAATTAATATGAAAGAAATATTGAATATCTTTGGTGAATGACAAAACATTGTCACGAAAATAAAAATATTGTAATTAGGGCAGTAGCAGCGCATTTCTTTTAGATTGCTCAGTTTGTTTCCTAAATTCAAACAACAGATATATTGCAAGTGGAAACATGTTTTTTTTTTTCTCTTTTTTTTTATATTGCTGAATTTTCTGATTAAATAACATAAATATCATGCTTTGCAGAGTTGTCACACTTCAAACAAACCTGTGTCTGAAACCAGATTATTTGATGTATCAGTTGCCTGGGAAAGCAAGGCTACCTACCTTGGAATCACTGTAGTTTCCAAATTTACCTTCAGCCATCACATAAAGTTACAGAAAAATACAATTATACTTTATGTAACATGTGACCTTTCCTAAGACACCATAGTGAACTCTTCTTCAGCAATAAAGTCAGCCTCCACAAGTTAGTATTGAGACCTGCTCTTTTTGCCTCCTCTATCTGGGATAATGGGAAGAAGATGCAGATGCACAAAATACAAGCCATTCAGAGCAAGATCCTTGCATAAATTATAGATGCCTCTTGGTTAATCAAAATCTTTTAAGTACACAAAGATTTAAAAATTGAATATATACGAAACAATGCAACCAAATTTTACCTTTACGTCAAACATCATCAAAACTCACTCATTGCTATTCAAAAGAACACACCTTTTCCATAGAAAAATATGTATATTTGGCTAATGCGTCTCTTTTGCCATAAACACATTCCATCATTCTTACTCATGTCATTCCAATAATTCTCCGTCCCTTTCTCACTTTTAGTTGGGTATCACATCCCCACTAAGTTATACACTCCTAACTACATTACACTGAATTTCGGTTAACTCAAATTTTGAATTTTTCCTTCTACTCCCTCGCAGAACTGTGTCACCAGTTTTCAGAATTTGATGCAAATGCACCTTCGCCGCTGGTTATGCATGGTGCAACAGCCCAGAGTGGGCAAAGCCTTATGAACTAGACATTTCCAGCTACCTCTACTAGGAGTCAAACTCCTCCAGTTCTTAGGTTGAAGGACTGAACAATCCTCCTCTGCTGTATCTATCCATTGAAGTTTAAGCCTTCTTCTGCTTCATCTGTTACTTGGTCTAGCCGAAAATATTTCTTTTACAATGTTAATATACAATAGTATCATACTAAAAGAATGTTCTGGGTATGTTCATGCAGATAATATTCCCATCCCAACTGAGACGACTTATTTTAATGTAATGAAGAACATACGGCTCTTTGAATATTCTGTATAATTTTGTGTTGCGTTTTCTATGCCAGATAACATTTTCTAGAATTCCTTTGAAACCAAAAGTACTCAAGATCCCATTTTCCTTCACGACCGAAGCATATGTCAGGGCACAACAAATTTAGGGTCTTGTAGTGTAATAGCTTTGTCTTTCCAGATAAAAAGCCAGATCTAAATAAATGTTTTTATTCATGAACAGCTTTATTAACTGCAACAATACATGTCTTTATTTCAGGTACGATATCACTGCTTTTGCTAAACATCGATCTCAAATAAATGAAATCTGTATCAGTTTCAAATTTTATGATACCCAACTTAATAGTAAAATCCGCTGTTTTAACCTCCCTCTCAATAGCTTCAAACGCTTCTATTAGATGTCTTTTGCTTCTGGGCCGCTTGTACTATGTCATCTGCAAATGCCAGTGCTTGAACAAATTTTCTAAAATTACTGCACCTGGTGTTTACTCCAGCCTTCCTGATGACCTTCTCCAATGCAGTTTTAAATCAAAGGCATGACAGGGCATCTCCTTATCTAATTCTCTTATCGACGAGAAAACCACTGAAAAAGTATCTATGAATCAGAACCTTGCAAAAAGTCATATTAAGTGTTGCTTTTAACAATTTTATCAGTTTTAAGAGAATATCAAAATCATGCATTGCTCTTAATAATTCATTGCAGTCAATGGAATTGTACACCGTTTTGTAATCAACAAACAAGAGAGGAAAATCAATATTAAATTCTTCATAATTTGTCAAAGGCCGAAGATATGGTCTACAGGGATATTACCTGTACAGAATTCACACTGATAGTCACCAACAATTCTATTTACATAAAGAACACCTCTCTTATACAGTGATTTAAAGAAAACTTTGTAGCCAAGTGCGCAGTAAACTTATCCCTGTATAGTTTTCATAAACCAAAGAATCTCCTTTTTGGTATATTGGGAATACAATGCCTATAAGCCAGTCCTCTGGCATTTTCTCACTCGACCAGACATTCTGAATGATTCTACGGAAAAGCGCCATATCTTTGTCTGTATGAGATCGATTCCATGTGCTGTGTAGTTTTTAAACTTCTTGACAGCAGATACTGTTTCCTGCAAACTTGGTGATGCCAATCCTTAGAATCGGCCAAGATTTCTTGCTGCATAATGTCAAAAAAAATATTTTTGCTACCCTTTAATAAGGCCTCAAAATGTTCGACCCATCATTCCAAAATTTGAGAGTTTTCACTAAGGCTATCAATGGTTTTATTTCGACAAAAATTGATCCTGAGTTCAAAGTATCAACAGTAGCTGACTTTCTCAATAGAATACACAGCACTCATTGGCCTTTTTCAGATGTTAAACATCCTTAAAAGCTCTTCTTCTCAAAAGGAATTTTCCTCAAAAGCTCGTTTGTTAGTTCTAAGAAATTTTTTTTTTATTTTTCCGTGCCTCACTGTATTCCTCTACCATATTTCTAGTACTATGTTGCAACGTTCTATTGTATGCGGCAAGTTTTTGTTCATTTGCAAGCCTACATTCTTCACTAGATCAAACGCTACTCTTCCCTCGAGCTCTGTGACCCAAAAGTGCAGTATCGGATACTGTTATTCTAAACCTAAGCCATAAGTTTTTAAGATCGGGAGTGTCTGTTTTCACTTCTGAAATACTCCTTCCCAATGATTCTTTATAAGTTCCACTTCTTCCTCTTTAAGCTTATTACAATCAAACCTTAGTCGTTCATATTAACATTGGAGATTTTTTTTTTTTTGTTATTCTACTTAGAAATAATAAGTGGTTGAAATCCATATTGGCTCTTTCAAAAGTTCTAACATTAGTCACGTTTGTGAAATGTCTAGTATCAATAAGAACGTGATCAATCTGATTAAAAGTTACTCCATCTTGTATCTTCCAAATATATCTGTAAATACTTTTTACGCTCAAAGCAGGTATTACCAATCACTAGGTCATGCGCAATAGCAAAACCAACGAGGCGGATTCCATTATCATTAGATTTATCATTTGCATTATGCATACCGCTATTATATCTAAACTCCTTCTCCTCATTCACTTGAACCTTCAGATCATCAAGCAAAGGTTTAATATCATTAAGAAGATAGCTCCTAGAACAATCTGAGAGCTCTTCATAAAATATATCTTTGTCTTTATCTTCCTTATCTCAGTAGGGGCATGTGCTTTAATAATGCTATAATTGAAAAATATCCCCCTAATAAGAAACTTGCATAATATTGGCGTTAAAGCCCTAAAATCCATTAATTAGATATTTTACGCTCCTATTCAACATGAAACCAGTTCTCTCTACTTGCTTTCTGTCATGATAGCTGTAGAACAATAAGATTTCTTGTCAACTGTAGCCTGACCAGTCTACCTTAATTCCTGGACTGCTACAGTATCTGCCTTGTATCTGTCAAGTTGTTAATCTCTTGCAGGGGCAAGGATGTTTTCTAGTTTAGACTTCGAAACAGGGAATTTTTTTTCCGGGGTGGGGTTGTTATCTTCAGGTCCAACCCCCAACCTAGAGGACCAGGTCCATCCTGTCTATCCTACATGCTGCGATAATATCGCTTTAAACTCGTTTCTTGATCTTTTTCATAGATTTTGAGATACTCTGGGGTTTTCATAGATTTTGAGACACATCGAGCAAAACGTTATGAAACAATTTATATTTGAGGCAATATCAGTGCAGACAATATACACCATGCCCACAAAAGTCCTTACACTGCCTTTATTTTCACAACCGTTGTTCTTAGAAAGATGTCGATAAATAATTTTAAAAAGAAAATGTTTGGGAATAAAAATTTCTGGCAAACAGCTTATTATTTGAATTGAGAAATATCGTCTGCTACTTTTAAATTTATTCTTCTTTCAATATGTCGCATGTAAACAAGCTGGGGATTGAAGGATATGTTTTTGCACTTTCCGAAGAGAAATATTCCTATTCTGTATCTCAGAATCGTTGTGAAATGCATCGTATTAAAATTTCTTAGAGTAAGCAACATAATTAAACGGAAAGGGGAAAACCGTCAATTATCACTTCTACATGGAAAAAAAACTCCAGACGAATACCCGAAAAAAGGTATGTGTTGTTACTAATGTTTCTAAAATTAAATTATTGGTGACAAGAGAAAATCCACCAATGTAGAAATTAATTGTGTAGCCTTTAAATACATCTATAGCAAAAATAAATAAAATAATAAACCAAGATTTACAACTTAAAAAACTGAAAAAACCTAACGTTTACCAGCTTTTCCTGAAGCATGTGGACACTCAAAACAATTTGTAGAACTCTGTATGAAAACTATGTAGCAGGAGATAAATGGAACTACGTTGTGACCAGAGGCCGGCTGCCAGGGGCCCTGTAAATCCATAATCCTCTGAAAATGCAAAGTTTTTCTATTTACAGAACGATAATCAATCCAAATTATATATAACAGTTAGCTTAATGAAATAATATATCCACCAATCGATTTTGCTTAAAAGTAATTAATCGAAAAAGAGAGATATTTTAAATTTTGTCACTTCTTCTGTTCTACTTGTCTTTTTCTGTTCTTATAAATTATGTATTGAAACTTCTCGGAAACGACCACCTGTAGTTTAAGCAATTTTGCGCCTCCATAAAAATGAACGCTTTAGAGAAAATGACTACATAGTGTGCTCATTTTCTTTGTTTTCCAAAAAATATTAATCACCTTCAGATACTACTACGAAAATGGCGGCTGTGAAAAGTTTCTAAGTGTTTGACAGCATCATCAAAGGTCTTTTATTGACAATTGTCGGTGAGCCATTAAACAGTAAACGATTTTCATTTCATTTTTTAAATAAGTTCGGCGACATTACGCACAAAAGTCGTTAAAAATCATTCTACTGCCTTATGGTTGTAACATTTGAAAGAGGGCTTTCTCTCTTTAGTATTCGAAACTACTGCTTCAATGAAATTTGAGTGTGCGCCGTATAGGGCTTTGTTTATTTTGGTGAAAATCATTATAATTGTTTTTTATTTGTAGAACTGGTAAGTATAAGCATTTATAATAATATCTGAATATCTTTCGCGAATGAAACAGCATTTCAGTTCAAATATAATTTGAAATGTTACCTTGTCATAAAAATTAGTCACAGTTTGAAAACTGCCATACTTTGCAAGAAAATAGAATACTTCCTAGTTGTCAAATTTAAATTTTTCTTTAACTTAGTTTCGATTGATAATATTCAAAAATTAATGTCAATATTTTCATTTTGTATAATACTCAACACGAGATAGTTATCATAAAATGAAAATTTCCTAATTATGTCACGTACCATTTTCAGTTATCTTTCACATCGCAAAAACGTAATCCTTGCCAAAGTGACGCATAAAAACAAATTTTGCTTCTTAGTATTTTGTAGTTAATTATTAATGTTATTATTTTGCAGTAAATTATTACTATTAACATTGACAAAATTCTGTAACATCTGTCATTATTTATATAAATGTTTCCCATTAATTCCATTCACGGACCCTTTATATTTTGAACAAGATAATGGAACTCCTTAAGTGCTTTTAATACAGTAAAATATAAAAAAAGTGAATTTATTTTAGAGCTGAAATTATTGTGGTTCTTTATCAAAATGCATTTAAATTAAAAGTTTATTCTCAGAAAAAATCCAGCTACCATTTTATCCTTTTTCATGCCAAATTTATATGAAAATAAATGATATAGTTTCAATCTTAACTACTCTGTTGATCGAGAAAGTAAGTACCGTTTGCGCATATCTCCAAACTGGAGAACGAATTATCCTACCAGTTTATTTGCTCACGTTGCAGGGTATTCTTAAGATAATTCATCAAACCTTAAGTATAAGTAAGGTAAAGATATATTCATTCAAAACGTAATAAAAAATAGTCGACAGCTAAATAAAAATATATTTCAATATAAATAAACATTTCCAATTCAAATGTATATTTAAGAAAATGTTTTTTTTTCCACAAATTTCTGTTTGGTGTCCTAAAGATACCAATGAAATGTTCTTTAAAAAGTCAACAATGTCGTAAATACGACTGCTAGTGTCCCCATAAAGATTTTGGGCAAGTTTATTAAAGTTCATTGATAATATTGCTTCGTCAGTATTATGAATAGCTTTTTCTCGAGTGCTCTCTATTATGCAGGGGTGCCGTCGTTGGCTTGGATGATTAGCTGCGCATCCCTCAAGATCGAGGTTAAATACTCCTCGTAAATCGCGCTGTTAATTCATCGCATGCGTTGCTCGCCAGTTAGATGTTCTACCTGTTTACATCTTGATAGCTGTTTTGTTATTTCTTGAGGAAAGAAATTTTGGAATAAAGTAATTTGGATAGTCTACGTGATTTTATTGTATGAAACTAAAAGTTTATCAGTTTGGTAGGAGTCTAATTTGAAATGATCTGACACAAGACCGAAATCACCGTAGCTGCTTTTGAAAGTTCGTTGTCTAAAACATTGTAATTTGCGAAAAATACAGCTAACCGATTGTTGGCTATAAAGGATGCCTGCGAATGCTTGAAATTAAAGTTTGGTAACTTATTCATGAAATCATACCACGTCACAGGGCTCATATTCACAACCTCAAATGAAGATCCTCAGTTGAAATGATTCTTTTATGGTAAGCTCTGTATGTAAATTCGATGGTTATTATTTTTACTCACAAGGATGGAAACTCAACATACCCGTTCCAACGAGTAGCAACTGATCAAATCATCATGATTTTGTGATGACTGGTGATGCTAATTCAGCCAGTAGTCCTGGGATATCTTATCTTGTAAACGTGTTTCGCTATTAGCGTTTAGTGAGACAGGTCTTCTTTTGGGCTCTTATGCAACCAGAATCCACAATCTTCAGTATATCTGAGTTGAAAGGCATTAAAAAAAAGCAAATTACCTCGAATAACACGTCTTGGTTCAAAATAGGGCCAAAGCAAGAGCCAAACATACAGCACAGGCAAAAATGATAGAAAGTGGCCCAGCATCTCTGTATATAAATTTTAGTCAGCATCTTCGACAACCAATCACAAGGCAGACTGTTCTGTTGCAATGGCAATTGTTCAATGTTCTCGAAGGAGGGTGTCACAGCAGGTTGCAATCCAATATTATGACGCAGAACCCTTTCAAACATGTGACTGAGGCTATAGGAACTCTCTTCCGAACAGAATACTGCGTCACTAGGGGGGTAAAATGGAATTCGGGATGACGTCACAAGAGCACACCATGCTGACGCTTTCATGAGGTAGACTATTTCTAAACATCTTATTTAACCACGTGAATGACTCCACTTGTTACAATCCGGAATAACGTCACAACAACTAAAGTTGTGGTCGTTTGTGAGGGCCTCGCCTCCTGTTCTGGCAGCGCCCCATGATCGAGAAGTGGTATATTCTTTATACTATCGAGGAAAAGTTTTGTTTCAATAGGCTATCCCCAATCTCTCATTTGTGGATGCCTTTTCAAAACATTTCACGATCTTTATTACACGAAATTGTAGCTGAACATTTGTACTGTAAAGAGCTGTGTTCACGTTGGGTACCCTAAAGGTCGTTCAAAAAGGGAAACGCATAAGAGCAGTTTGGGGGTTTTTGCAGCGTTACGCAACAGAGAGAAATGATTTTTCGCAAAGTCTTGCCATGAGCTATAAAACATAGATTTGTTAGTAGACAACTGAAACGACACGATAGTCACTAGAATGGCGGCAATTTGGTTCTCTGTAAAAGTTCTTTAAATCTCTGAAACGCAAGAAAGCAAAGCTACCTCTTTCTTCATGAAAAATCATGCTCACCGTGTTTTCGGACTGTCAAGGAATTTGGTTAGTGGACTGGATAGTACGAGGCTCAACAATCAGCGTTACAGCTTATTGAGAGAAATTGAAGAAGTTACAGTGTGCAATATACACTAGTTATCGTAAATTAAGGAAAAATCACGATTACTGGAAAAGTTACATGTAGAATTTTATGAAACTTACCTAAAATATACAACACATAGTAAGGTAACAAATAACATAAAAAGAAATTACCAGACATATATGGTAGTATAGAAATTAGCACATGTATAAAATGAACAAATCGAAGGTGTCAGTTTGCTGTAGGAAAAGTACCTTCAATATGGAATATGATCGCCTCCAGAAGCAATACAGCACATAAAGCGATGTGTGATGCTTTCAATTATGCGGTCTCTCAATTCATAGGAAGCGAGAGCCATTGATCTTCCAAAGCAGTTGCAAAGCCCTGAGGAGGAGGATTAATAGCAGCTAGACGTCTTCCTAAAGCACCCCAAACGTGCTCGATAGGATTCAAATCCGGGGATCGAATTGGCCACTCCATGCGCATAATTGTTTCCTGTTGAAGATAATCATCTACAATGCGAGCTCTGTGTGGTCTTGCTTTGTCGTCCTGTAACAGGAAAGCATCACCTATTTCCTCGACATATAGGGACACATAAGCATCAAGGATGTCATCTCTATAAACCTGAGCATTCACGGTTCCCCTTGGAAAGACATGGAGGTCTGTGCGTGCACCCAAAGAGATGCCACCCCAAACACAGACACTTCCTTTTCCGTACGCATCTCTTTCATGGATGTTTGACGAATGATAACTGGTTCCAGGTTCTCTCCATATCAAATAATGCCTACTATCGCTTTCTAGATTAAACCTGGACTTATCCGTAAGGAGAACAGCCCTCCATTGATCAGGCATCCAATGGGCATGTTGCCGTGCCCACTGCACACGGTCCCTCCTATGGCGTGAGCGGCACGCAAATGGCTGGTCGTCTCGATTACAGACAACCTTCGTGAAGCCTTCTACGCACAGTTGACGTTGACACCAACCTTCCGGTGGCTGCAGCAAGGGAGGATCTAAGAAGAGTCGGAATAGCAGTTCTATTCCTGTGTGCGCAAAATGTCAAATATCGGTGATCAGCGCTCGTCGTAGCAGTTGGCCGTCCTTGCCTGAACCTCCTAGATGCTGAATCTGTGGTTTGAAATTGCCTCCAAAGTCTATGAACCACAGAAGGACTCACATTTAGCCATCTGGCCACTTCTGTTTGACTTTGTCCTGCCTCTAATCTCCCAATGGCTCTCCGTCGTAGTTCTGCAGGCAAATGACGCCTGGAGGTCATTGTTACGAATTAGCTATCTCAAATTTCTGATGCCACTCTCACAGTGAAATATGTGGGCTTGCTCTCAAACATGGACTTTTATGTTCCTTGCAGATGACGTATTCCGAGTGCAGCGCCACTAATTTGCATATTGCAGTTTTGCTCAGCCACTCTGGCCACTTTGGCAACATATTCAAATTTTACACGGTTTGTCTTATTTTTGAGGGAGTTATCGCTATTTTTGTGATTTTTCCTTAATTTGTGATAACAAGTGTAGAACGAAAGGCAACTGGACTTCTGGTATTGTGTTCGTACGTGACAACGCGCGATCACATAGCGCACGCGTACCGAATACGCTGCTTGATTCATTCCGCTGGGAACAGTTCTTTCACAATCCGTATAGTAAGGACGTAGCTCCATCTGACTTTCATTTGCTTTCTCATCTCAAAATTTCTTGCCGGCCAGCGCTCTACAAGTGACGATAAGACGAAAATCAACATCCAGAACTGTTTCAGGTTGCAGGCATTCGAATTCTACGAAACGGATATGTTGCAATTAGTGCCAAGGTATGACACACGCCTTAATTCGCATGGTGATTATGTCGAAAGTAAGTTTAAGGTATGTAGATTTTTCTGTACTAAAGTACTACAAATGAAAAGAAATTGCTTATCTTTTTTAATACCTGAACGGTACTTACTTTCTGGTTGAGCTTTCATCATCATATAATTGTATTATCCAGAAAGATATATTTATATATATATATATTTCAGCATGAGCTTTATATACTGATGATATTATGTATGACGTACATATGCTTTATTGTTTGTGGTAACAAAAAGGGTAAAAAAAAAGGTAACATACATATTATCAAGCTTGGCTTAAGTCCCTTACCCTATTTTGTTGCTTCTGATAAGACTAATTAATCACATTTCAGCGATTCTTCTGGTAATCTGGGAAACAGACGTATTCCAAAAAAGCACTATTATTTAAGACTGTAACATGTTAATGCAAATAGAATTTAAAAGAAAACAACTTTCAGTCAGAAAACAAAATGTAAATTTTATTAGTGTAAAACTTAGATTTCAAATTCTTTCAATACACAGATATTCTTAGAAAACACATTTTGATTTTTTTTTAATAAAAAGAAAAAATAATACCAATGAAAGCAAAAGGAAAAAACATTTATTAATAAGTCAACCAGGTTACATTTCTGCGTGCTAACATCCGTTTTGCAAATACAGGAGACAATTTTCTTTTCACTTTTCGTTGCGGAAGTGAGCGTTTTGGTAACAGGTATTTATTTTTGATGAAAGAAGTAGGTATACCAAGTTCAGTTAAAGCTCGATGAAATATATCTTGACCTTTAGGATGATTTTTACTGTTTTCTAAAAGGTTAACCACTAATTCTGCTATATTAGTGTTATGTATGGTATCTTCTCTGTAAATTAATTCACCTTTCGCATTCCATGATATTGTCGAAGAATGATTTCTTACAAAATTCAGAATGTCTTCAGCAGTGCGTTTGAACTTTTCGGAGATATTTTGAAGTATAAGACGTTCCAAGGAATTGGTGTTATGCTTTACATTCATATGGGTTTTATTATGGTTGCTTCTTTTTCCTCTTCTTTAGGTTTTACATCTGCGGGGAATGGGTAATGTACATATTTTTGCAAAATTTGAAGATAAATTGTGGCTTTTTCATTTTCTGATAAATCTTTTCTTCTCAAGGTTTTATCCATCTCTTTATCCATATCACTTAAATTATCTCCAATAAACTTATTCAGTCTGTCTTCTGGTACAAGAACCATTTTTCTAGCGTGCTCCATGGATGAGTGTATTTAACACTGAAACTGCTGCTGGAATGAGGAAACTAAAAAATCCTTCTCCTTTTTGAACTAATACTCTTCTTTTTTTATATAAAGGCGTTTTCTTATCAGCAAAACTTTTTAAAATTCTTTTAAATGGTCTAAGTTTCTTTTTCCTAACACTACCTAAGGGTACATTACCTTTTAAAACATTTCTTGCACATTCGCAAACAGCTTTAATTAAACTATTAGGAGCTTTTCGTAAGATGAAACACTTTGTCCCTCTTTTGCCCAATAGCTTCAGATGCTGCAAATGTTGTTATGCACAATTTTACATATTAACGGTTACTGAAAGTCATTTACCTCGTTAAGCTATTTTTATTTAGAAAGGAAACATGCGTATGCAGCAGCTTTCACAACTGCGCAATGCGGAAAATAAGGCTTATGAAAAGCACATTTCACATTTGGCTTTGAAATCTCGCTAATTTTCGAGCAGTTAAAGTCATCTAAGTTATAAATACTACGACCTGATAAGAATTCAAAAAATTTGGCTTTTCCCAGGCCTTTAGTATAAATTTTAGGATACCTATCAAAAAGGAAATTCAGTATAGTTCGTAGCTTTGAATAAGGCAACTCACCGCTTTCCCAGTGTAGGTGATGCATATTCCGCGTGACCCAAGAAATTTATTTTCTTTCTTTAGCAGAAAGTTCTTGTGAAGGTTTAGGTGGAAGGAAAGTCCAGCATCCATGGGAACCATCGTAAACAGAAAAAAACGAAAGCTCTTTTATAACATAACAGTTAGGCTTTAACTGAAAGCCTTCGAAATCAATCACAACAGCCATCTAGAACGCAAAACGTCTAAGTGATTTAGCGCGGTATGTAGGCGTAATATATATCATCTGGGAAGATACCAGTGCGCAGTCTCAAATCGTCCTTTGTTTGAGGCATTAAGTCAATTAGTAAATAACTATAAGGCTTTAGAGTGGCGTCGCAATACACTTCCTGAAAAAATTTGGCGCGGCCTGGATATAACTGACGCCCCAAATGAGAGATTTGGCTGACATCTCTCGGATTTTTAAATAAAACAATGTAATGTGCATTTAAAGATATTTCACGCATTTCCTTACCCTTATGAAATAAATTTTGCACGATAAAAATTACAGAAATATTTTTATGATGGCTGTCTTTCGTAAACAGACGTGTTAATTTGGGGTTACTTCCCAATTCACTCATTAAATCGTCAATAATAACCACAGCATTAGAAATATCTTGGATATTCGAAGGAAGTCCTTCCACAAATGTAACTCCTCGTATTTCGTCATACAGTTCTTGATATACACCATAACACCAAATAATTTGTGAAGGTAAAGGATAAATAATACGATGATCAATAATTTTCTTCACAAAATGGGTTTTCCCGCATCCTGTGGGGCCCGCAACGACACAGGTAAATGGATGTTTCAATGACGGAATCTCCATCTTAAAGAAGTTCATTACATAGAAACATAAATGTTATATCTAATAGCTGTTCGTTTTAAAAAAGCTAATAAATCCTTCATTAACTCATAATGACTAACGTGGAACCAATGAAATTCTAAAATATCTAAGCACACGTGTGACGTAGCAACTAACCCTACTCACATCCACCTCCCAATAAGGCTTCCTGTCCCCATTTTCAGATAAGCCTCCCTCCCGCGGCTGACCATTCCTTCTCGGGAGTTCCCTCAACTCCCGCTCCCTGTGCTCGCTCCCGATCCAGAACTGTCATTTATCCTCTACTTGCGTATATGAAATAACGTTTGAACAGTGCTTCTTTTTTTCTATTATAAAGGTGTATTCATACGAAATTTCATTGAAATCTGTCTATTAGTTTTTCATAAATTCGAAATAATGTGCAAATTCTTTTAATTTTGCACACGAGTGTATAAGTGTAAGGACTGAAGGCATGTATAAAAATTACATTTCAAAATATAACATTGGTTTATTTATGTGCAAAAATGCGAAAACATGTGTCTTTGTGTCATTTAAAACATTCTTGTAACTAGATGTATATTTCTGTGGCCAACGGTTGCGAAACTAAAGGCCGATTAAGGAGTTTTATGAACGCGGTATGTACTGGAAAATACATAAACGTACCCAGAGTAATACAAATATAGTTCAGAATGTCTAAGGAAAGAAATAAGCTGATCCATATTTTACAATTCGTATTTACTCGTTAAACACGTTTTGAGCACTGAAAGTAAAATGCTTTAAGGCTAGGCCTTTTCAAAGCATAATTAAAATATTTGTCATAGTAAAGAAATTGTAGAGTAAGCTGTAGTATTTACTACAGCTAACTGTGTAATTTCTATTGAACTTAAAATCTAGGATCATTGAACTGGAACGATTGATTAAATTAATGAATTACTGTAAACAAAAAAGCAATACTTTTGGTTTATTATTTAAAATCTTTAAGAAATTAAATATCTTTATGAAATTATACTACTGGACTCCTGAAAGTCATATTTCTTCTTTTCTATAATAACTATTTTAGGCAGCTGACCGAGCAAGCAACTATATTTTAAGCAAATTAGCTTATCAGAAGCTGTATTTCCTGAATGATATTACTTTCAGAGTCAATATTTTCAAACTTAACGAGGGGTTTCATAAATGAGACACAACCTATGCGGTCATTTCATCTATGATGATTATGTATCATGATAAAAAAAATCATTTAAAATTATTCTTACAAGCATAATACCATCTCTAATCAAAATAGCTCACCAGCGGCCGAGCGGTGAAGTCGCTGAACCTGGGCTCAAATCCTAACGAATGGGCTGGGCGTGAGCGTTGTTTTGCTCATGCGTAACATGGATATGAGACAACTTTCCTTTTAAGTGCTCAGTAAGTATGCATGTATGTACACTTGGGCGCAAAATTAAGAGAATCAGCACGTTATGTGGAATTTCTGAAAACCTAATCGACAAATTTTGATGATAATTGGTATGAACATGCATTTATAACAGAGAAA
>KK118753.1:98158-128405 GCA_000611955.2 Stegodyphus mimosarum | reverse complement strand
GTACCATTCAAAAGTTATTTATGCACACAGGGTTATCAGAAAAGCTCATATTACAGGGATGTTTAAACTCCACGTTGTAATATTCAATATAGAGTTGTAATATTCAATAATCAATAAAATGAGTATAACATAGGGTATGGTCTCCTCTCACAGCTAGATAGGTCTCGCACTTTGAGGATCTCCTATACAGGAGGCAGTTGATAAGTTCCTGTGGTAGTCGATTTCGCTCCTGCAGCAAGGCAGTTTTCAATTCTGATGGTTTCAACTGAGATGATTCTAAGAGGGGATGGCGAGATGAATTTTGCCCTCCTAAGAGCGCTAAATGCTCTATAGGGTTAAGGTCAGGAGATCTGCCGGCTAGTCCATGCGGCGATATCCTCACTTTCCAAATAATCGTCGATCAGCTCAGCTATATGAGGACGAGCGTGCTCGTTCATTAAAGGGCCGTTCCCACGGGAGTTTATCTGAGCTAACGGAGACAACTGACGTAGCCGACCCATCTCCAAAATCACTTTTTTCCCACAGGGCAGCCAGTTGAAAAATCTGAACTGCAGGCATAGCGACACAGGGAACTAACTCCGTTAACTCAGATAAACCCCAGGACGAATGGCCCTTAACAGGATCCGGGAATCAACTGCGCCCCGGAAAATTCGAACACAGGGCTCTATGATCTCCTCTGTATACCTCATAGAAGTCTGTCTCAAACGTATGCAGGTGTGGGAGACAGTCCAACATAATGTCTGCTGAAACCCTTACACCCGTTTATAAGTGTTTAAACTCATTTTTTATTCATTTCATATTTTGTGTGAATTTGAGGAACTTTTGATTAAAAACCAGCTATTCAAAAGATTTGTGTTGCCACTCTGCAAAGCGCAAGATCAGAACACTCAGTGTTGTAAAAGAAGTATGTTCCCACTCCGCAAAACACAAAATATTTGGCTTTTGAATGTAATCGCATTGTGAGAAAACGGCGGCCAGCTCAAAGAGCCATCAAATTTGGATGCGCATAGTCTTCCCCTCTAACACTGGAACATCGAAGCCCTAATTTTGAATTTCGTATTGTTCATTATTTATTTCGTATTTTATGCAAATTTAAAGAAGTTTTAGAAATTTAAGTTCTGTTTCTGGGGATCTCGAAAGGCAAGAAGCTTTTTTTTTTGTTTACTTTGTAACAGCTACCAGTTTAAAAATCAATGATAAGAGTAAATATTGCAAACTACTCTGTCATAATTTTGGATTTCAGTTTTATTCAGTTTATATATTAAATGTGTGCCTAAGTAAATGTTCCTAATTATGTTGTAGAGCAAGGATGTCAAACTCGCGGCCTGCGGGCCGCATGCGGCCCACAACAAATATTTTTGCTGCCCGGCTAATATATCGGCAAATAATAATATATAATAATAAAATAACATATCGACGAAGAAAAAAATGAAATGTTTACTGCTAAGTATTTAACGATAATTTATTCAGTGTTGTTAGATTACTCACAGCGAGCTGACACACACACTACTTAAATTACAAATGCGTGTGAGTAGCTTGCGTTCAGCTACTTTCGGCTTTGGGGGGACACGTGCACTCAGAACTTGTACGCATCCCCCGATACCCGAATGTAGCCGAAGTCATGGTCTCAGTTTTCCAATCATAGTTTTGTACAATATATTGGTGCATGCATGTGCATGAACTTTGCTTTATTATTAATTATTACTTAATTCATATTGTTACGGATTTCATTTTTTTATTTAGAATTGTAATTAGATTTGCTTCATGTTGCCTTAGCAACGCAGACGATTTTTGAAAAGACAGCTGCGTTGGAAGGTTAAAAATAGAACAGCGCGTGCATTTAATACCTAATAAATAAATATCTCGTAATTGCTGTTGCCATCCACAAAAATCCAGATATTTATAGATGTTTCCAGTATATTCGAGAAATTAATTATAAAGCTTATAAAAGCCGAGAACAAACAACTCATCTCAGTAGTAGCTGTAGTTCTAGCGAACTGTTTGTTTACTTAATGCTGTGATTGATTTGTAGCGATTTCGCTGTGAGATAGAATTAGTTTCTCTGTTTTGAATTGATTTTTGCTAAACGTTTGACATTTTGTGATATTGTTAGAATATTTTTGAAGAAATATTTCAGCATTTTGATTTATCTCTTGTGGAAAGAATAAATTTTTGTTAACTTTTTAACGTTAACCGTGTTTATTCCAGCCCTTTGTATTCAGTATGTCTATATCAAAACCAAGTGGTAGTAAAATTAAACGAAAAATCGCTGACGAACATAGAATATTCCAAGTAAAATGGGAATTAGAATATTTTTGCTGTGAAATAAAAGATAAAATAATCTGCTTGATATGTAATAATACTATTAATGTACCAAAGTTATATAATATTAAACGTCATTACGAACAACACAAATCGAAATATAACAATTACGAAGGATTAATGAGAGAAGAAAAGTTGAAAGAGCTCAAGTTAGGAGTGAAAAAGCAACAGTCCATGTTTAGTAAAGTATTGCAAGAAAGTGAAGCGGCGGTACATGCAAGCTACGTCTTGTCCGAGTTGATAGCTAAACATTCGAAGCCTTTTACTGACGGTGATTTCATCAAGGAATGCCTAATGAAAGCTGGAGAAATTGTTTGTCCTGGAAATGTGAAGGCTTTTCAATCAATTTCATTGTCTCGAAATACAGTTGCGGAAAGAGTTACTGATTTAGCCGCGAATTTAAGTGATCAGATCAAAGCAAAATCATCTAGTTTCGAAAGTTTCTCCATTGCCTGTGACGAGAGCACGGACATTAGTGGCAAAGCTCAATTAGCAGTGTTTCTTCGTTCTTGTGACGAGAATTTTAACATTTTTGAGGAATTACTGGAACTAATACCGATGCCTGGTACTACCACAGGAGAAGATATATTTACTTGTGTTTTTGGACTTCTGCAGAAATACAATCTACCTTTGGCAAAATTAAATTCTGTAGCTACAGATGGCGCTCCATCAATGACCGGGAAAAACAAGGGCTTCGTAGCATTACTAAGAAAACAATTAGTGAAATTCACGGTTCAAACATTCATCATATGCATTGTATTATACATCAAGAAGTTCTATGCACGAAAGTAATAAATATGGAGAATGTTTTGTCATATATAAAAAAAGTTGTAAATTTTATATGATCTCGAGGTTTAAATCAGCGTCAATTCATTGCTTTCTTAAGTGAATTAGATAGTGAATATTCGGGTTTGTCCTACTATACCGAGGTAAGTTGGTTATGTTGCTCCAAGATTCTCAAACAATTCTGGGATTTGAAAGAAGAAATATATCAGTTTTTAAAAACGAAAAATCAAGATGTAAGTTTGTTTTACGATCCAATATGGATACAAGATTTTTCTTTCTTGGTTGATATAACCAAACGCTTAACCGATTTAAATTTATCGTATTTTATCGTTACAAGGAAAAGATCATATCATTACGAACGTGTTTGACATAATTAAAGCATTCAAATATCAACTAGTTCTTTGGGAAAAAATATCGTTACAAGGAAAAGATCATATCATTACGAACGTGTTTGACATAATTAAAGCATTCAAATGTCAACTAGTTCTTTGGGAAAAACAACTTAAAAATGGAGATTTGACGCACTTCCCGACGTGCTGCATGAACAAATCAAGTTTAGATGATACTTGTTCTTATCAAAAATAAGCAGAAAAAATTGCAAATTTAACAACTGAATTTGAAACGAGGTTTAATGATTTTAGTTCCCTCGAAGAAAATTTTTTTTTGTTTGTTTTCTTCGATTTTCTCAATAAGTATTGACTCAGTACCCAGCCATATGCAAATGGAGGGGATCGAGATTCAATGCGACTGAAATTGAAAGCAAAATTCATTGAAGTGGGCGTGCCAGAATTTTACAAATATTTACCAGCCAGATTTGAAAATACTCGAAAATTCGCAAATCATTTCCATGTTTGGTAGCACTTATCGGTGCGAGCAGTTATTTTCAGCCATGAAAGGTAATAAGTCTCCTATTAGAAAACGTATTAATGATGCTCACTTTGGGTCAGCATTGAAAGTTATCACTGCAAACAAAATTTCTCCCGAAATAGGAAAGATAATAGCAGAGAAGAGATGTCAAGTATCAGGACATAAACATTAAATTTTTCTTGTTCTTTTCTATATAAATATATATGTTTATTATTGTATTATTCGAAATAAATCTACATTTCTATGAATATTGATTTTTTTTTTTTTGGCAGCCCGCCTAAAGTTAAACCTTGTTTATTTGGCCCAAGTGTACCTATGAGTTTGACATCCCTGTTGTAGAGACATCAGGCAGAGATGAAAATTGAGCAATGCTCTCGCCGGGACTCGAACAACGGACCTCTCGAATACACGCCGAGCGTGCTGACCACTACACCACGAAAGCATGCTAAGAAGGCGGGAGAAATACTTTATATACTTCCCCTTTTAAAGGGCGACTGCGGATTGGGGAAGAATCATCATCCAACCCCTTTTTTTTTTTTTTTGTTCAGGCGCCACTTTAAAGTCATTAGGTATGTTTGTAGCAGGAGAGATATGAAAAATGAGCAATGCCCTCACCGGGACTCGAACCATGGACCTCTTGAATACACGCCGAGCGTGCTGACCACTACACCACGAAGGCGGGAGAAATGCCTTATAATGTTTAAAAAAAAATTAATCTCCCCCTCTCAATCCCTCCTTCAATCTCAATTATGCTGCAGAAATCTGAAAAATTCGATTGCGAAACTTTTCGAAATGGTTTTTTAATAATTTTTCAAGAACGTCACTAAAATTGATAGTATTTATAAGCTAGTAAACACTTCTTATATACTACCTCTCGGTTCTTCGGTTTAACTTGAAAATACTGTTAACAATCACAATGTAGTTTGCCTTATTATCTTGTTTCATATTCTTCTCATAATTAAAGCGTATGTTCTGTTATTTCTCTAAAACCATTTTAAGTCTAAAATTTCTTAGCCTTTTCTCCCTCAAAATGAACTTCTTTTATGAATATATTGTCATATATATCTATTATTAGCTCTATCTAGTTGATTATCATAATCCGCGCAACACTTTGCAAGATTAAAAATTTTAAGCGGAAAAGGTAAAAATTACACTGAAGTGAGCTCAACTTAATAAGCATTCCTGTTTAATAAAGTACTCCACCTGTTTCTGAGTGGTCTACAATACAATGGCGGTGGATGATTGATGCAATAAGGGGAAACATAAGTAAATTTCACAGAGTAACACAGGAGCAAATTTTCATTCTGCAAATGATTAATAACATAATAATGCAAAATTAAGATGAAGTGTGTAGGAAATGCGATATTTGCCTGTTCTTACTAGTGAAATGATTAATTTAATTATCAGGAACTTACTTTTATTATAATTTTGTCTTAGTTATCTCATTTTACACATACTGTTATTTCAAGTACATTCATCAATATAAAGATAGCCCTTGCGTGCTTTGCCATATTTGAATAAACAAACAAATAAACCATCGATATAAAAAATTAATTCCTTTATGCTGTACCGATGATTAATGATATTTGCTTATTCAGAAGGTCAATATTATATCATTATTATTTTTATTGCTATTATTGTTATTAATTTTACATTTCATGAACTGTAATTTAAATCATCTGTGTGGTATAATAATAACAATCAAACCCGAATGTAACTCTAGTTTTCGTATTCTGCTGTTTGCAGGTATGCAAAAATTAATTCTTGCTTCTTTGTATTGAAAAAAAAAGATTTTATGAAGCAAGTATGTAAATCGAAAGCTTAAATATGTGTACACTTATAAACTACAAACCACTCGTAATTAATCGACCAGCTTTAGTTACCATGGGTTAGACCTGAGAGAAATTCAGATATTTGGCTTCCATCTGCTAAAAAAATAGATTACTGGTTCCTTGTTTGCGTTGAGGAGGGGATTAAAAAAATATTATATTAATACAATGACTCGCATTTGTTTTTGGAGACTTATATTTTTCAATTTTTGTTGAAAATATCAGTTCCTAAATATTAGTGAAATGACTTTATTTCTTTTCACATGTACCATAGATCATCTCTTTTCAAATCTACTTGTTTAAATGAAATATTCAAAATGTTTTCGCCAAATAAAATAATTTATTCCAAAAGTTCTAAAAATGAACTGACATTAGTGTTCGGACACTAAAATGAAACAAGATAATAAACAATTTATATTTAATAAAAACATGAAATTAACGGGATGTTCAGTACTTCATTGAATATCCTTTAGCTAAAATTACATGTTTCATGTTCTCTGGCATGGATTCAACTAACGTTTTCACTAAGAATATTCCATTTTGCTCCATTCTTCCGTAAGAACTACTTTTAGAAGAGCTTTCGAAGAAATATTGCGTTTGCTTATTTTTTTTCACATTTCGCTCCTTAGGTATTTTTATAAGATGTAAGTTCGGAATATATGGAGAAACTTCAGGAACTACTGTCTCCGAACAATTGTGTAATAACCATAAGCTAATATTTAGGGCTGTATGTTTAGGAACTTTATCCTGATTGAACTTCAAACAATATTGCATTTAAGTTTTCTTGCAGTTGCTTTCAGGTTTAAATTAAGAATATTTATATCTTTATACTGATTCATATTATTTTCTGCTAAAACTAAATTTTCTAACCTAAAGGCAGGTACAGGTACAAATAGGGGAGGCACCAGATAATTACCAACAGGTGATCCAGGTGTTGTTCCTTCCTACTAACTTTCCCGAATAGTAGAATCTTGGAAAAGTAAATGCCCTGCTCACTCTACACCGCGGTCGCTACCACTATCAGCAGTGCATTAGGAGCTCCTCCGCATGTCCCGAGTGCTTCGTTTGTACATTTATATCTATGAAAAGTTACATTATGCATGGAGGACATAAATATTACTTCTACATAGTGTTACCAAAAGTTTTACATGGCGGTTTCAAATTTGTTGCATATCGTTAAATCATAGGAATTACGATTGTTTTCCCATGTTTGTATGATTCAGTATTTTGCGGGTTGAAGTTCTACAGTTCTTTCAGTCAGTTCTGTGATGTTTACATTTCTTGAAAGGAATTCGTTTTGCATACAGTGTATTTTTACATAGATTTCACATTTGCATTCATTTTGTTGTAATCACGTAGTTTGCAAAAGCCCATACTATAAAAATTATGCCATATTAATTCTATCTAACTTATCACTGTTATGAATATACATGCTGTAATGCAATTGCATTAATCTGAATTTCTAATTTATTTTATGACTGTACAGGGACTCAATTATTATATACAAACAATCAAGGTTTCAATACTTTCTTTCAAGGATTTTCTGGATACATCGAATATTTTTGTCATCCTTGAAAGGACGAATAATTAAATTTCTAACAGAAAGTTTTGTTAATTTGTAGTATCTTGTCATAGTCATTTCAGATACGTAAACGTTAATTTATTTTGATAAAGAAATAATGATTTCCAAATGCAAACGATAATTTTTGTGATATATTTTCATCTAAATCAAAAATTGAGACAAGAAACATCGTTTGTCAAAACATTTCAACAAAACTTTCGAGTGTCAGAATTATTATGTGAGTTACTGAGAAAAATATCCCTTTTGAATGTATTTTAAATCCATTTTACAATCCGTTTTAGAAAAGAGTCCTTTATTCTATCCGTGCAAACAGACATTACGCAAAAACAGTTGCCCACATTTATGTGGTAGCGGTCAAAATGGATATTTCCGTCGAAATATGATACTCGCCATTTTTCGCTATCACAATACTTCCTTGATTTCGTTCAAGAAATTAAAAAAGTAAAACGGCTGTAGCGTTACTAACGAGAATAGAGAAAATTCTATAAACAGTATGAGAGTATGAAAAGAAGTTTTGGAGAAGCACAGGAATAAAAATACGGAAGAGTCCAATCCGAGGATTAATCTGTAAGTTGAAAACAAGCAAAAGGTTCTATAAAAATGATAATTTTTCTCCCTACATTTGATTATATCTCTCAGAAAAGTCTGCAGGTGCTCTTTGCCATGGGAAGTCGCTAACATTGAAGGGCTTAATCCATTTATTTTAGTACTTCCCAATGTCAAATTCAACTTAGCATACAGAGAGTCCCTTCCCTGCTCTATTGCAAATTATAAATAACTGAAACTTAATCAGCGGATACAACAACGGGATCATTTCTAGCACTTTAAGGGAGAAAAAAGTTAATTGTAAGACAATTCTCATAAATTTCTTGCAATTCCTGGAGAATAATCTTTTGATATGTGGTTGGGTGAAGTGGGGGTTTTCCTTTCTTAAAAAGTCTCAACCTCAGTACAAGGATTTGTTTCTCAGAGAAAGACAGGCATTTATTCAGATTTAGAAGGGGTTTTTAAGATTTACTCACTACTAAAATAAAACTTCGAATTAAGCTGTGTTGTTTCATATTGTTAAGATATACTTTGGGGCTTGAAGGGCATATTAAAGACGAATATGGTTCGCAATGATTCATCGATTTCTATAGTTTTTTGTTCTTCCGTGTTGGTGAAGTCTATTATCAAGATGTTATCAAGTCTATTATCAAGATGTTAGCTAAATATTTTATTTATAGAAAGAAAACATGTAAGAGTTTTAGGAAATTAACAGACACATTTGTTCCTCAGAAAAATGTTATCCAGTTTTGATATGCAGAACGTTCACCTTTCCTGACCATACTGTCACATTTTCTGTCGTCTGGAAATCATCACATAGTGCGACTGTATCCTAAACCGTCGTATATGATTTAACGTTTTTTTAAAAAAAGCATCATACTTAAACTGTATTAATGTTCTTTACATAATAAAAGTACTTTTATTTTATTAATATCGCAATAGTATTTCAAACGAGTATTTATCTGTGAAAAATTGTTTCTTGCCTATGTGTGGCAATTTGATTAGTTCCTTGACATAGTTAGTAAAACGATTATCTATAAAAAACAACGGTAGTTTCTTTCTTCTCCAACAACTATGGCGATCAAAACCACGTAATTTTTCTCTTCCTCAAGGCAATGAAGAGAGCTTTCCTAAACTTTAAAATGAATTTGTTCGTACAGTGATTGTTTTCGTCTTAATAATATACTTGTACTTGGATTTTGGGTGCTTGGTCTGATATGATGAAGCAGTAATAGTGAAGTGCTTCAAGAAAATGAGGATATCTAATGCTCATGATGGTTTTGAAGATTGGAAGAAAGACCAAATGGGGACGAAATTGATGACAATGGTGACGGTTGCGACAACTTGCGAGCTCTACCAAATCCCACAGGCAGCAGTTCCAACAGCATTAAATGACTTGAGGTTGAGGGAGCAGCAGTGGATTACAGTAAAAGTGGGCGAAATTAAAATACAGGAAGTAGAAATGAAGATATCTTATTAGATGTTGGTGATGTTAATATTATTGTGTATTCTTTTTAAAATGTAGGTTATTTTAAATAAATAATACTGTGATAGGTACCGGTAGTTTACCCCTGAATACTTTTCACTTGTTATGCCCTTACCGTAAACCACGTTTGTCAGAATTTAAATTATTCACATAATTTTCCCCTCTCGATTTTCGAACGATAAAATTAGTAAAGTAAATGGGGAAATACGCCCATTTACTTTACTAAGTATACAGTATTTATGAATAAGTTAAGTTTCCTAAAGTCGATCAAATCGTTTAGATTGCATCCGGTTATTTAATTAAAAAAAAGCACACAAGGAATCTATCTCATTTTGACGAGGAACATCCTATGGATACATTACTTACCCTACTACCAACTTCTTTTTTATATGCTTACATTGTAGAGTCATTAGGTTTATTTCATAGTAGAAGATGGGAAGAATGAGCAAAGCCTTCGCCAGGACGCGAACCACGGACCTCTGGAATACGCACCCAGCGTGCTGACTACTGCACCACGAAGGCATGCGGGAAAAATACCTTATAACAATTTTAATGCACTTGTCTCCTACTTTATTATTGGTATCTTCCGTTTCGTTGCTTTATATACTTTGTAATTTTAATTCCAAATGAGTGACTCAAGTTAAAGACAAAGAACTTTTAATTTTAATATTGATTAAAATTATTAGGAAGGATCATATTGTTTTATCAGTTTTAAAGACAAATGTGTTTGTCTATTGTGCGTGTCGAAAAAACGTAATGTTGCGTGCCACTTTCAGACAATGCATACCACTTTTAATAAGTGTTTACTTGTTTAAGTGAATATGTCTGTTATAAACTTAAATTTAAGTTAGGAAGAAGAAAATAAATCAATTAAAATCAAACAGTTTGCCTAACAGTCAGTTTTTAATAAGTCTGTGATAAATGTAGTAAAAATGCCATTATTGTTTCTTTCAAAATTTCTCATATCCTCGCAAAGAAAAAGCCTTTTCAGGATGGTGAATTGTTAAAAGAAGCATTTTTAACTGGTGCCGATTACTTATTTGAAGGATTTTCTAATAAATCTGAGAATATGTCAGCAATACAAGACTTGCACTTATCAGATAACACCATCACAAAAGAATACGTGCCATTTCAAAAGAACTCAGTTAAAGTATGACTTCGAAATATGTGACTGGTTTTCATTATAATTTGACGAGTCTATAGATATATCAGACATGGCAGAATTAGCAGTTATGATGAGAATTGTATTTAGTAACTTTACTGTTAAAGAAGACTGACTAAAAATACCACCCATGAAAGGAGGAACAAGAGGTGAGGATATCTTTAGCACATTTACAGCGTATGGCAAAGTCGAAAGATACGCCTCTGCACAAGCTATCGGCGATAAACTCTAATGGGCTGCTTCAATGGTTAGTAATATTAATGGATTTATTGCCCTCTGCAAGAGAGATAAATCATTTCCAGACTTTATATCACGTTACTGTATCATCCAACAGGAAGTTTCTGTGTGAGAATATTGCCTTTTGGACACGTCAAGCAAGCAGTTAAAAAATAATCAATTGTTCGAACCGCTTTATTTCGCAGAACCACCTTTTCTAGGCCTTTATAGAAATTCTTGAAGATTCTGATCTCATTCTGCATACTGAAAAGTACGTTGGCTTAGTAAAGGCAAAATTCTTACAAGATTCGTTAATTTGCATGAAAAAATTAAAAATTATCTCGATATCAAAAATCAAAATTTTGATGCATCAACGAACTTTCGCCGGGTGGTGGATTTAGGTTTTCTCACAGATATAATTGAGAAACTGACTTATATAAATTTGGAGTTGCATTGAAAAGATAAACATATAGCTTTAGTGACAGGGTCTGTTAAGTGATTTAAAGCTAAACTGGTTTTGTGGATATAACATCTGCAGATGAAGTCACTTGCGCATTCCCCAAAATGAAAATAAATGATAGGCGAAGCTTAAATTGACTTGCCCTCATTTGCTATCAACCTCCAATTACTTTAAGACTAGTTTAAAAAATAATTTCGACAGAATACTATCAAGCCAATAGTCGCCTTTTCCATCAATCCTTTCGCTTGCCAAATAAATGTAACCAAAATATTTGTATGCATTGCAGAGTTTATTCAAGCAAGAATGGAAGAACTGGAGCAAGAAATTTTCGATCTTCAAAAAGATATTGCCCTTAAATCCAGTGCATCGGATGAGAACTTCTAAAATATAGCTGGCTAAAACAAATTTCCATTCTTGAAAAGAGCATCATATAAGACAAAATCATTTTCTTGTTCCGCAAACTTGTGTGAATCATTGTTTCCAGTAACAAATATCATAAAACCAAAATACAAATCTTGACTTACAGATGAACACCTTGATGATTTCTTATGAGCAGAAATATCATCCTTAATGATGAAGAAACGGTCAGTGAAATGCAGTTGACTTTAAGGATTACAATTTTTATAAAGAAATTTTATGCCAACAAATTCTAAACCATAGAATTTGTAAATGTTTGTCTGGGTTATTTACTAATTAATTATTTTATATAATAATAGGTCAATTATTTTTATACCTTAAAAGTATATTTTTGGTAAAGAAATTTTTTTCATATTTTGTGTTACATGTTAATTTATTAATTCAGTTAAAAAAATAAATGCGTGTACGGCTACTGATAATCTAGAATCTGTTCTTAGGTACAGAAAGTTTAAGAATATCTGCCATAAATGTGTAGAGTCATTAGGTTATGTAGAAGCAGGAGAGATGAAAAATGAGAAGTGCCCTCGCCGGGAATCAAACCATGGACCTCTCGGTTACGCGTCGAGCGTGCTGACCACTACACCATGAACGCATGAGAAGAAGGTGGGAGAAATATCTTATAAATGTATCACATAATCACAATATCCGTTCTTACGCAGGTCTTAGCAATGTATTTTCTTTGGCAACACCTTTGGCATTTTGCGTTGATTCACTAAAAGTGTTGTTTCATTTTTCAAAATGTTGCCACCAAATATTATCGCCCTGTATTATATTTAAAGAAATTAAATAATGAAGAATCTGCATAAATGCAATTATGTTTTTCGCATTCTGATAAAACGACGGTACCTAGAGCCATCAAATTTTGAATAACGTAATCCTACTGAGAATATGGGCATCTGGAAGCTCAAATTTGAAATTTGGAATTTGTTTTATTATCGATTTCATATTTTGTAAAACTTTAACGAATTTTTGATTAACAAACTCAAGGATTTTAAAGCGAGCAATGGAAACGTTGTACAGAAAAAGTATTTTTATCTCCAGGCGCGAGACTGTGTATCGGAAATTCTAAAGATATGTTAATTTTAAAATTATTTTGCGATATTGCTCTTGAAGTGAATTTTATGGTTTAAGCGTGAAGAGCATGATGTTTAATAAATAAAGGTAACACACAAAATGTAAAAAAAACGCCCCTTTAGATGTAATTTAAAATCTGAAACCTTTCAGACTTTTTTGTTATTGTTGTTGCAAAGTTTTTTTCTTTATGAAGGCAAAGTTTCGATACCAATGAATTTATTTCAAGTTGTATTATGGGAATATAAAGATGCACTTTTATTAGAGTTCTGTTCATTATGTGAATTCTCATATACAAACGAGTGCAAATGGCGTTCCTTAGTTTTTAATATCCTGCTGTTATAAACATCTGGACCAGTATTTGGGCCTAAATTCAACAGATCAGCGATCAAACCTTCCGAATAAAATTCTCAGTTCGCAGATATTGAATTATCATGCGCAGTCAAAAGGAAAGAGGAAATGCCTATTCTATTATAGAAAATAGTCTAAGTAAACTCGAAAATCTACAGAGGGTGTGCATTTTTTAGAGTGATTTATGTTGGGGATATCAAAGTAAAGTTTAAAATGTAAAGAATATTTTTTCTAAATGCTTGAACTGAGAGATTTTTTTGGGGGGAGGGGGACTATAAGTAATGTGATTTCCAAGAAAGAAGAGTTTTCCGTAAGATTTCCAGTGATACTGATTCCTTTCCTCTACTTTCCAGAGTCCATTAATTGTGACGTGTTTGCGTTTAGAAAGAGCTCTTTTGAAGAGACCAGAGGCGTAATATTCCAGAGGTGAGACGTCAAGGAACTTCGCAGGAATACGTTGAAAATCTATATATGCGATAC
This sequence comes from Stegodyphus mimosarum, assembly GCA_000611955.2. Lineage (NCBI taxonomy): Eukaryota > Metazoa > Arthropoda > Arachnida > Araneae > Eresidae > Stegodyphus > Stegodyphus mimosarum. The sequence goes on along the minus strand of KK118753.1, from coordinate 114,830 downwards.
GTATATCAGTCTTCATTTTCTCAAGGAATGCAATGGTACTTTTCGAAGTATGATTCGATGCTTTGTTTGTTTCGAAGTATGAAGTTTCACTCTTTGAAAGTCATTGGAATAAAATGGAATTTTTTCTCTGAATATTCAAATAAAACTCTCTCTTGGTAATACGCTGAGTTTATTATAATATTTTTTTCTTAATTTTCTTATTATTAATTTCCGTTTCTAAGAGGATTCTGAGACAATCCTAAGCTTACAATCACAGCAATTCAATTACAGAAATGTTTAATATAACTAAAGTATTCAAATTTTGTCAATGTCAAATAAAAGAACAAAACTTAGACAAATAATGAAATTTAACTCTTAATGCGGTCTCCCGGCTCTTATACTTACATTTAGGAAAGTTTTATACTCATTATGAGAAAACAAAAACACAAGAAGGTTGACTCCGTACGACACAAATTGTTCCGGATATTTAATTTCAAAATTTGCAATTCTTAATGTCATTTTCAACTTACTTTGACGGGTCGGTTATTCAAGTTAGAATAATTCAAGGAAATAAGTTTAGATGAAGTGCAACAAAAATTATGTATAATTTTTATATAGGCAGTACAGTGAAGTCGTATGGTGTCCTTTTACATTTGTTTCTTCGTTTTTGATAACAAATGGATCTTTTCTTTTCCTTTTACTTCCTTGTACGAAGTAAAGAAAGTACTGTTATCACGAAAAATTCTTGGTACCATATTTCAACGAAAATATTCATTTTGACCGCTGTCGAAGGCAATTTAACCATAGAGCTGTAATATACTAGAGAGAGAAACGGTAACCCTGAAGGGGAACAGGAATGCGAACCACGTGACATATGGAACATTTCCCGAATCGTATTTCCCGCGAATCTTCCTTACCATTACAGCTCTATGGAGAATTTGTGAGAAGCAAGTACGCGCATTGTTTCGGACTTAAAAAATGGTACTTTCGTGCTCCGCATATGGATGTAATTCCAGATACGTGAAAGGTGAAGGAGTAACATTTCACAGATGAGCTTTTTCTAAAGTTTTAAAACCTATTTTTTATAAGATGTAGAGGTGTTTTAGCCACTCTACTTGCCGTTTTCTAATAAAAATAGATTTTCTAATTTTATATAATATATGCATACTTGAAATAACATTTAAATAAAAGTATCTTAATATATATGTATGTTTTTAATAACTGCGTTCTGAAAAAAATGTTAAAATTTTAGTAATATGATATAATTTTAATTAGGCTAGTATTCTGCTTTGGCGACATTTTTTGTACGCCAACAGACTTTGCTTCAAATGCGTTTAGTTATATATTCTTTGTATGCGTTTGCTTATGCGGACATGTACGAAGTAGTAATGTATGTATTTAATACTTGGTAATGTCGATACAATACACTGTGTAAGAACTGCATAAAATTATGATTTTTTTTTACATGAATGACCTTATTTTATCCCCTTTTCTTGCATCCAAATACTATAACAAATATGTTTACTTTCAATCACGTATTTTCTTTCTTATATCATGTTTCTGGCATTTATTTTAATATTAAGAATTTGTTAAGTATTAGGAAAATAGTCATTATATAGCAGTTAAATTTCAAAACTTTAATAATTTTAAGTTTCTTTTTAAAAATAATGAACATTATTTAAATTTTACCTTCTAAAATTATTTAAAATAGTGCGACTACATTGTGCAACGTGCATAATATATTTATTTTTGCTAGTAAAAGGAAGTCTTAATTTACCACATTTTTGTTTCATAATTTATGAATTTACCTCTCTCTCTTCCTTTTAACTTATATCGGCTATATTGACATTCATTTTTACTTCATTTAATTTAATATCTTTCTCACTTTGATTTGCCTACTATGTAGTTCTCTATAATACACCGTATTAACATTAAACTTCCTTTTCGTATTAACGTTGAATTTCTTTTTTGTATTATTTTCTGTTTTCACTCATTTTACTTATGTTATCTATTTTTTATTTTTTATTCTGTCCTAAGCACTAAAAAAACCTTTTATTTTTTATATATTTTTTTTTTTTCCCCTGGCCAATTTTTAGGCTTATAATCTTCCCGTTTTATTTTAATCTCTTTTTCACTCAAAATAATTTCTAAAATTATCTTTGCTCCTTCTTTATGCATTATTATTGCATTATAATAAATATATATATATGAATTTTATTTATTTTAAAAATTTTTTTAATTATTTTATTTTCCATCTACTATTTTTAGTATGTATTATATACTTTGCCTAAATCACTTTTTATTTATTTATTTATTTGTTTATTTTTAAATGAAAAAAACTGTTTTTTATTTTTATTTTATTTATTCTATTACATTTTTCTGATATGTTGTATTTATTGTACACTGCTTCGTCTCATTCTGTTTTTGCCTTTTTTCTCTTTGTCTGCCTTTGTGCTGCTAATCCAGGTATGACTATTTGTCTGGCTGTCGGAGGTAGACTGCATTTTGCAAATTTAATTTGTGCAGTATAGAAACAGCCTTATAGTGATGCTACCCTCCTGATGAAATCATCACTATTTCCCCTTTTTTTATTTAATTTTATTTACTTTTAACGGAAAAAAATCGCCAGCCGTGGCGATAGTACGCCAAAATCTAGGTTCAGTTTCATTTCATGCCCAAACTCCTGCAGCTCATTCCTGTGCCGCCTTTCGCCCGGTTTTGAATGGCGATGCTCGGTCTAGTATATAACAGGTCTATGAATTTAACGATGTTTTTGCGTGACATCTGTACGTAAAGACAGAATAAAGGACTCCCTTTTTCCCCAAACGAATTATAAAATTAATTTAAAATGGATTCAGAAGAGATTTTTTTCTTGGTTTCTGTACGTACGTAGGTATGTATCTCGCATAACTCAAAAACGGGTAGCCTCAGAACGCTGAAATTTTGTATATAAGCCTGCCGTCACATGTAGTTGCGCACCTCTCCTTTTGCTTGCAATCGGCCGCACCAAAAGTATATCTATATCTATATATCTCTATATATACACCCACTCTGTTACTGTGGGTATATATATATATGGGGATACATGTGGTCTGTGTATATATATATATACCACTCTGTTACTCGGCTCAGTAAGCTTATAAGGTATTTCTTCCCCCTTCTTCACATACCTTCGTGGTGTATTGGTCAGTACGCTGGGCGCGTATTGCGTATTCCAGAAGTCCGTGGTTCGAGTCCCGGCGAAGGCGTTGCTCATTTTTCAATACTCCAGCTTAAAAAATACCTAATGTTTCTACAAGCTCAGTTTTTTATTTTTATATATTGATAAACTGCGCATTTTTTACTTTAAAAATGATTGAATTATGTTGTTCTTATCTTCCGGTCAAGATTTTTATGCCTTTAGTTAATCTGCATGCAATATTTGTAGAATTATCAACAATTTAAAAGTTGTTTAAGTTCGGCTAAGCGTAATTTCTTTTTTGTCATAGCAGCCATATTTGTTTACATTTTAAACTTAGCAGAATAATGAATTAATTCTTTCTGCATCCTCAGTGTCTTTTGCCGAGTGGGACCAAAAGGAAACTTTTAGTTTTGTGCACCGAAAAATCTGCTTTTTTGCTTGCTGACCGAATTGCTTGTTTTTGCGAAGAAACTGTAATTTTAATTGTAAAAACATTTTTTTATTGTTTTAACTGTATTTGACGGTTTATGTTTTTCTATATCTTTCAATTTTTAATGAAAGTATTTTGAGTTCTTATGTATTTTTGCCTTGCCGCGAAGTGAGATCTGAATTAATTGAATGAGAAATATATCTCTAATGAAATTCGAGAAAATAATTTAAAAAGAAAAAAAAAAAAAAAAAAAAAAGCGTTTAATTTAATATTCCACACAAGGAAGTCATGTGGTGAACACATCAGCTTTTTTCTTTTTGGTTTTGTTTTTGTTGCAGTCGTTTAGGTAAACCCATGCTTCATCAAGGGTTATAATGTGTTTCCATTTCTCTCCTTTAAATAGCTTTCGTACAGGGTACAAAATATTCTCCGTTCACAAAAGTTGGTGAATAAGTTTTCAGTCTTGGTTTTTTATTTTATTTACGGCTTCTAAAGGTGTATTTAGAAGGTGTATTTATTTTCTAAGGCTTTGTAATTGGTTTCTACGTCGGTGGATTATCTCTTTCGGAGTCATTTTTTTCCCCATGTAAAAATAATTATTGACAGTTTTTCCCTTTCCGATTAATAACGTTGCTTATTTTGTACTTAGAAATTTTAATATCATCCACTTCATAACATTTTTGAATCATGGAATAGGAAGTTTTCTCTTCAGAAAGGGCAAAAACACATTCTTCAATCCACAACTTGTTTACATGAGACATTTTGAAAGAAGAATAAATTTAAAAGTAACAGACAATATTTATCGTTTCAAATAATAAGCTGTTTGCAGAAATATTTATTCTAAGAACATTTGCTTTTTTTCTTGCTTATAGAAATCGTTTTAAAAATGTGTAAACACTCTCTGTATTTCAAATTTTGTATTCGTTGGGGGGGGGGGAGTTTGACTCCCGTATGACAAAATTTGACCGAGATATTTGATATAGAAATAGGGAATCATAATCAGAGGCCGCACACAAAGAGCGAAATGATAGCATTTGTACGCAACTAAAATGACATATAGTTTAGGAAAAGGTTTCTGATGTTAAGAGATTATGCGACGACTACCTGTGTACGGATTATTATGAAGTATACTGGCCAATATAATTTTTTTTCCAAACAAGAGATATTCTCATCATCTTACAGAATTCGTGTTTTAAAAAACACTGGCAAGTTTCATTATAAGCACGTAGACAACTCGTAATATTTGCATTAATTAAAAATGAAAAATATTTGTACTTGTAGATTATAATGATTCTTCAGTGGCGCCCGAACTAAAAGGTGGTGGGCGATAATTCATCACCACCAGAATTTGGCGGTTGGTTCCCTTGATCCCCATATGCCCTTTAAAAGGTGGATTATAATAAGGTATTTTTTCCCTCTTTCCAGCACATGTCTTCTAGCTGTAACGGTAGCAAACTCAGTGCATATTCGAGGGTCCAGGTTCGAGTCCCAGAGAGGGCAGTGCACATTTTTCACATCTTGTGCTTCAAAATAACCTAATGACTTTATGTTACGATTACCAGATTATGATTTTAAAGTAATAAAACTTCATAAGAATATCAATAATCTAATTTTAGACTTCGGAAACTTATAAACTACTTATGTGAATATTCGTTCTGCATACCAAATGTGACAAAATTATAAATCGAGACACTAGTAAATCACAAAAGAATGCTACTAAACAGCCATTAAGGGGAATTATTTCCTTGGGATGAGAAAAAGAAGTTCCATTATAAATGAGCCACCATTATGGTTTCTATAGCTAGGTGAAAATGCTACATTGATATAATTAGAAAAAAGGAATATATTCTAAAAGCATGAAAATTAATGTAAAACTAAAAGATTTTCGACACTTCATTTGCAGAGAAAGGAAGTATACTTCTAGTCAAGTCTTTGGGTCTTAGCAGTTTGGATACTGATTCTCGAGTCCTTTTTAAATCTCAGATTACTGATATTATTTTTACTCGAAATTCTCCAACAGAGAAACCAATAAGATGCTCTTCAGTAATGCAAAAAGCCTTCATTATTTTGTCTCGAAATTTTTATTCCCAGAGCAAATGTGTAGAATTTCCCACTCAACTTTTAGGTTAGAGCTCTTCGAAATACAATTTAAAAACTAAAATTCACTTTCTCAAACACAAAGAATTTTTTTCCGCAAACGAACTGCACCTTTATTCCAATCACGTAAAAAGGAATAATGAACTTTCAGAGGAAGAAGTTATTGGGGCAAAGAAGGCGTTGCCAGCTCGAAAGAAAGGAAAACCCGAAGGTCGAACAGAATCACGCTTTGAGGATTCTTTCTTTCGCTAAATCAAAACATCAACAACAGTCATAAAATGTTTTCTTGTTAGAAGGTTTGCCGTAATTATGGGCTATATACATTAATGAAGAGCATTTTCATCTTCTTTTGATACACATTTGCAGCTGTGGTGTACTTCCCAGTAACTTCCGATACGATTGTAGTACACCTTATGTCTTTTACATTCAGCCGTTCCTCCCCTTTTTTTTAATTATTTATTTATTTACTGCATTTATGTACTATATCGAGCCGATCGGCTACAATGCCCACACATATTTGCGATGAACATACAAAAACACGAGATTGACAGTACGCGAATTTCTATATTGAGCTTGCATGAATTAAAATTTAATATTCGGATGTGTCTCAGATTTTAAAATTAAACTACGAATACTTCGTGTATCCGTGTCGCTGTTAAAGAATGAAATCCTTTGTTTCAGAAAATGCTAATTATTTCGCAATTTACTATGTGGGATAAATAAATAGTTCCACAGATTAACTAGTCATTTCATAGAATTACGATCTACACCCCGTTAAAGTGTAAAATAACCGACATGACCCATCTCGCCTATTAGTATTATACTGAGTTATACAGAAGGATTGTAATTAAAGTTCCGAACAGGAATTTTTTGGAAGACAAAATTGTTCAAAAGGCCTGCAAAATGTGTTTTAATGAACTGAATATTCGCAAAGAAAGAGAAAACAAACGTTTCGAAAAAGCTAAGCATATGAAATTAGTGTGACACAAATATCACTCTGAAGCTTCTGTGGGGCCTCGAGTCTGATATCTCAGTCAGAAGTTGGCAGAGGAACAGGTTATGCCAGATGTGTATTAGCTACTACCTCTATTATTAAATAATGAAGAATCTGTATGTATAGAAGTACGCAACTATATTTACTCCTTGCATTGTGGAAAAACAACGGCAGCCAGAGTCACCAAATTTTAAATACAAACATTTCACTACCCGAACGTTTCTTGAAGGTCTGAAATTTGAATTTCGAAGTTGTTTTTCATTTATTTAGATTTTATACGAATTTAATGAATCTTCGATTCATAAACTCAGCATTTTAAAATCGAGCAGTGGCAACACACTTTCGAAATAAAACATTTCTATCTCCATCTCACCAGATCGTTGCCATTCGGCAAAATGTAAGGTCTTAGAGTTTTTCTATAATCTTAATGTTTTAATCAACAAACTCGGATATTTAAAAGTAATCTGTTAGCACTGCGTGAAATAATACACTTTTGCCTTCCACTGTCTAGCGTGATGCCATTCAGTAAAGCGTAAAATCATTCCGTAAGTGTTACACAAATTTAATCTCCGAGTTATTGAATTAAGCGATTTAAAAGTAATAAACGCACGTCCAAAGAATATGTTTTTTATTTTTTAATTTGATTTGTATCAATAAAAATACATTTAAATCGCGAAATGTCTAATTAGAAACAGTAAATATTTTTATGAAAGGGCATTAATTGGCCTCATTAAAATCATTACCTATTTTCCTTTTCCTATGCAAACTATTTTAGACGGCTCTGCTACTCATGAAAATAACCGAAGAAGGATTTTTTCCATTGGGTTTTAAGAACCTTCTACCTGGAACTGTTATTCTTCCCGAGCCCAGTTTAATAACTCTAAACTAATTCAGATAGCGGAAGTGTTGGGCGTGGAGAAATCGCTCCTGTCGGTTGCAACAGCACAAAATTAGGGATTTAAAATATATTCATATAAATACCCAATGTGTCCAAAAATGTTTTATTTGTTTCAGAAATAATATTCTAGCAGTTCCAAGTATCATTTCGTAGTCCCCGTGGTAGCAAATGATTTTACTGTAGCTTTATATAAATAACATTTTGTATGCTGGGCAGTTCAATTAAATAGTTTATTTTACACTTTAACTGCTAATCATTAGGTAATTTATACAATAACTAGTTATTCTGTGAGATAATTAATTAAAGATTGAAATTATTAATTTGTTATACACTTTAACTAACTTGATCAGTTATTTCCCGAAATAACTGGGTATATTATGATATAACTGTAACATACCTTAAAGGAAATACGTAAAACAAAAAAAAAAAAAAAAATTAACTGTTGAAATCTTATGCAAAAATTTTTAATTTTCATGAAAAACTTCCCAATACATTGCTTTCCCAGTTAAATATTATAAAATTTATGGCTAAAATGCTGTCAGGTTTAATAATATAAGCCTATTGGATTTATGGATTATTTTAATTATGGAAACAAGCCAAGATTATCTGCCAAAAAGCACTGCGGTTCTAAGTGATTTTCTTGCAAAGAAATCCTCGGTTTTTCGTATTTCTCTTCTTCTGACATCAGTGTCTTGATAAAAGTTTCGGGCCGACAGATGCGTTTTGATATGTACCAATTTTTCGAAGGCACTGTTGCGACAAACGCTTCTAATCGCTATATTAATAAGTTATATGTAAGAGTTGCAAAATGATAACAGTAATAATAATAAAAATCTGAAAGCTTTCGGATTTTACATTACGCCTAAAGGGACTTTTTTTAAAGTTTTGTGTGTCATCTTTATTTATTAAATATCTTTTTCTTCGCACATAAACAACAAAATTCAGTTTAACAGCAATATCGCAAAATAATTTAAATTGAGCATATCTTTAGAATTTCCAATGTCTCGCTCGCTGGAGATAATTTTTTTTTCGTAGAGTGTTTCTGTTGCTTGCTTTCAAATCCTTGGGTTTTTTAATCAAAAATTCGTTAAAGTTTTGCAAAATAGGAAATAGATAATAAAACAAATTCCAAATTCCAAATTTGGGCTTCCAGATGCCCATATTCGGGTGGAAACGTACGTTATTCAAAATTGGATGGCTTTAGGAACCGTTGTTTTATCACAATGCTCGAAGCATGCGTACATTTATGCAGATTCTTCATTATTTAATTTTTTTAAATATAATACAGGGCTCTAATACTTAATGGCAACAATTTGAAAGGTGAACTGACATTTACGGTGAACCAACGCAACATGCCAAAACGAAATTAGTAGTCCTTCTGGGGCGAATTGCCCCTTTGGACTAATAAAATTATTAAAATAAAATTTGAAAAAAAAATCTGAGAGATTTCAGATTTTAAATTACGCCCAAAGCCGCGTTTTTTAAATATTTTGTGTGTTGTCTTTATTTATTAACTATCCTGTTCTTACTTAAACCATGAAATTCAGTTAAAGAACAATATCTCCAAATAATTTTAAATTGAGCATATCTTTAGAATTTGCGATACAGAGTCTCACGCACTGGAGATAAAAATGTTTTTTCTGTACAACGTTGCCATTGCTCGCTTTGAAATCCTCGAGTTTGTTAATCAAAAATTCGTTAAAGTTTTACAAAATATGAAATCGATAAAAGTTTCCAAGTTTTAAATTCCAAGTTTAAAATTTGGGCTTCCAGATGCCCATATTCGCAGTAGGATTACGTTATTCAAAATTCGATGGCTCTACATATCGTCGTTTTATCACAATGCCAGAAACATACATACATTTATGCAGATTCTTCATTATTTAATCTCTTTAAATATAACACAGGGTGATAATATTTGGTGGCAACATTTCGAAAAGTGAAACGAACATTTAAAGTTTTCAACGCAAAATGCCAAAACGAAATTAATAGCCCTTCTATGCTCACGCCCTTTGGGCTAAAAACAAGGCCATACAGTTAATAGACAGACGTAACTTTTCCAAAATATTACTTGATCACTGTTATAATGGTTTTATATATTAAAATGTCACTGTATACACTTAAGGATTACATAATACCCGAATTAGTTTCTTAAAAAGCAGAAAAACAATGCTAGTCTTGTTTAATGAAGCCAAATAACATATTTGATGTGTATTGCATTCCTAAATTATTTTTACATTGGCAATTTGTTTCTCCAAGACGGTTTCATGCAATTATATGCCTAAGAAGAGAAAAGGCGGACAGAGTTTAAACTCTGTTTTTCTGACGTTACTAACAAAGAAAATAAAGGAAAAATAGAATGAAATTGCCTTATTTAAATTATCTTAATATGTTCATAAATAAGTACTTTTGAAGGTTAAATTAACTATTTATATATAATTAAAAACCTTAAATCTTATTATCAAAATATCATCAAGAATCTCTCAGTATTAATTAGAAAGCTGAAGGATAAACCTTAAAACCGAGGAATAGGTGATTTTGAAGCGATATATGTCTGGTTTAACAATGGAAGAAAACAGCCTTAACAAACACGTTTATAGTGAAGAAAAAGATGCAAATTTACCTGCTGCAGGAACAAGGTTGTCAAATGAATGGCCTAAATTGCCTGCATAGTACTGTCCTGAAAACATTTGAAAGCAACGAAAAGATATAAGGTATTTCTCCCGCCTTCTTAGCATACCTTCGTGGTGTAGTGGTCAGCACACTCGACGCGTAACGCAGAGGTCCGGGGTTCGATTCCCGGCGAAGACGTTGCTCATTTTTCATGACACCTACTTCGAAATAACCTAATGACTCTACAAAGAAAACTGTCAGTAATTGGAAAAGAAAAAAAAATATCCCTGTTGTTTTAAAGCATAAGAAATTTACCAGTAGACTATATACTATATTGTTTAAGGCGTGAATGACGTCAATAATTTTTTGTAATGGTATAAAGAATTGAAGAATGGTATATTTTTTCTTATTGACTACTGCACAGTACATAACGTAAATATCTCTCTTGAGCATATTTACCAGCAGATAACGCAGCCCTAATTCAACGGTTTGAACAATGGTCAATTGAAAATATAATGAAAAAATATAATAATTAAATATAATAATGAAAAAATATTATTGCTGTGAGGTGAGTATCACTTTTGAGGCACGGCTGTTTTAAGGGCCCCACAATCGCAGTTGCAAGAAGTCTCCCCCATGCATAAATATTGTTACGTTTGCGGGTTCGTGAATTTGGAATGATCGGTGACAGCAATTGATGAAGAATCAAAACACAATTTATTCGTCAGTTTTACAAAGGACAGTTCCAAAGACGCATTACCGTGTGAAAAAACTAGGACAATCACCTGAAACAATCAGCAACACAGCCTTCAGGCTATAACGGGGAAGACAGCTTCACGGCAAAGCACTAAAGTACGGCTCCCGACTCAGTCGATCGCTCCTGAGCTAATCTCTGAACTCAAGACACTACTACTGAACTCAACATCCTCCTTCACTACTCACTACTCTGCGTATAAGCAGAGTATGTATAGCTTTTGACCTACCATCAAGAACATTCTAGAGGAAACCGCTAAGAATGCGTTTTAGAATGTTCGCTCTTCGTCTGTGGCACATCGCCAGTTTTGTAGCCAAATATAGCTAAATGGGCAATTTCACATCAAATCTGAAAACCATGCCTTTCTCTGCCACTTTCATGGCAACCCCGCTAACTTACTCAGCTCGGCATTTCGTAACAATATTAAAACTAGGCTGAACTTTTTACTGAAACAATACTTTTGTACTTTTAAATGTATTTGAAATCTTGAAAGGATTGAAATTCCAGTTCAGCAATTTAAAATAATACCAAAAGTCGCAGCTGTCATTCTTTGAGAATTTTAGAATTTTACAATTAAATCGACACCGTGCTATTGCCTTCCGACTAAACGCTTGAAACTGGCTTTAGACGTAATGGTCCGACATAGATGTCTCCAGAAGTGCTTTCATTACTGTCATCGAAGTGGAAAATCTCCCAAAATCCGATAGATACTGTCACTCTAGTATCAGAATCAAAAAGTCGAACAAGCTATTTATTTGTACGCACTAGATAACTGAATGTCTGATTTTTTTGGGTTTGGTTACAAATGTGACGTTTTCACATTTTTCTACTTTTTGATATGAACTTTTTCTCTTTATCCTATTTATACTCATTTACGTTCAGAAAAGTAAGGTAAATATAAACAGTAAAATTTTTCAAATTGATTTGTTTCTATATAATTTCATAGGACAGATTTATTGTCTTCAGTTTGCGGTAAAAAGGATTAATTTCTTTAAAAAGAAAATAACAGAGCTACTAAAATATGCATTTCCCAGGTCCTAGCGAATTATCAGTTAGGAACTTTTATAACCAACAAAGTCTTAACAATTTAGGCGTCACTTACTCTGAAAGAAAATTTAAAAATTTTACACCATTCACTATTTCTAAAAAACTAGCAGGATTTATCGCAAAACTGAATTTTTATTTGAAGTTGTAATTTAAAAAGAATTCTGTTGTCAAAAACCGACTACAAATGTATTATAATTAAGGACACTATTGCGCATAAAATATTATAGCTATAACCAATGTAATAAAAAAAAGGAAATTTAGGACTTTAAAAAAAGGGCCATGTAATAAAAAAAGGAAATTTAGGACTTTAGAAAAGGGTCACTACTTCACTTTGAGTCGTTAACTAGCTGGCAATCTTAAACGTCTGATATATTTTTCATAATGTACTGTTTCAGTGATTTTGCATATTCCAATCCAAGATCTTCCTACTTTCATTTAACTTCACTGTTACTGATGTTAGAATCTTTCTGTTTTAAATATTCTTCTCTTAAATCTAAGTACAAAATTAATTATCCAAATACACTTTGACCAATAAAGCCCATCCCTCATAATAATACCACAGCATCCAGAAAAATACACTCTACACGCAACAGAATCCTGTCCACTAAGGATTTATGGATCACTAAACACTAGTAATTTGACTCGGGTTCTAATTTCGGCGAACAATAGGTATGTTACTTTTTTTCTCCGCATAACGGCTAATCGAACCAGTTTTCACTAGAAAATTCTCCACGAAAGCATACTTTCCATCGGGGGGGAATGATCCTCATGTGTTACGACGTGAATAAAACAAATTAACACAGAAATACTCATCGCAATCAGAATCTGAAGAATTTTCATCCGAAAATAAACCAAATAACATTATAACTCGTAAATAAGTTTTTGCATTACCAACTTTAATAAATGGAAATGGAATCTTTCGGAGAAGATGTTAAAATATCTTCTTACAGAAGAAAACAATCTATTTTAACAAGCTTCTTTTCATTTGACTTGATTTATGACACCATTTAAGGACTGGTAAGTGAATTTAATAGACGTATAACTCAGGAAACTTTTGTAAATGAAGAAGCCTGAAAATTATAAGAATTATATGGAATGGAGGAATGCTTTTATCTTGCCTTGAAAGCCTTGAGTTGCACTGAAATTTCAGTTCTTTCATTCGCTTTTGGATTTTTTCCTGAAAATTTGAACGCTGTTTCTGATGGGGATAGAGAGAAATTTTAAAGAAAAGAAAGTGGCACTACAATATATATACTGAATTATTATATCAGTCAAATCATTAAGCGAGCACAGAAGAAAAGAAAAGTCAACAAAAGAAAGATAAACATAAAATATTTTACAACTCAATAAGCAGTGGTTTACACTTGTTTTCGGAATGTTGTGTTTTGTAATTTTACTTTATTTGCGAATATAAGTTACTAAATATTAGTAAAATAACTTTACTTTTGTCCATATATATTGTCGATCGTCTTTTTCAAAAACTGCTTGTTTTAAAAACAATTATTCGAAGCGTTTTTGGTAAATAAAGTAATTTATTCGAAATGTTCTGGAAAGGAATTCACATAAATATCAGGACACTTTGAATAAAAAATTTCTGTTTAATGAAACCATGAAAATAATGAGACACTGAATATTTCTTTGGGTTTCCTTTAGCTAAAATGACACTTTTCATGCACTTTAATGGATTTAACTCATTTTTCAAGTAAGATTGTTCTATTTTGCTCCATTCCTCCGTTAGAATTATTTTCAGTGGAGCTTCCGAGGAAATACCATGTTTGTTTATTCTTTTCTCCAAAACATTCCTTACATGTTCGATAGGTTTTTAAGTCTGGAATATATGGAAAAGCTTTGATAATTTCAGGAAAATTGCATAAAAACCACATGCGAAAATTTAGGGCTATATGTTTTGGATCATTGTCCTGACAGAACTTGAATCTGTCTTGCATTCCAAGTTTTCTTGCACATACTATAAGGTTTCCATTAAGAATGCTTATACATTTATAGTGATTCGTGTTACTTTTTGTGAAAACTAAATTTCCTATACCAGCGGCAGCAAAGTATCTTTAAACCGCTGTGTCTCCTCTCTCAGCAGCAATCAATAGGTTTTTTAAATTCAATTTTTTATTCGGCTTTCGCCCATTCTGTAATTTCAGACCCAAATACACTGAATTTCGACTCTTCTACAAATATAACATTGTTCCAGTATAATAAATCTTCGCTTACCATCGATTTTGCAAAAGACAGTTGTATTTTTCTTGTTTTCTTGTTGACGAAAAATTTCCTTTTAGCTGATCGCATATTCTATCCATACTCTGTAATGACTCCATCAATGATATGTCATTGTATCCATATGCTTAATTCTCTAACGACGCTTTGCTTTAACTTCTCTGAAACTTTTATAGAGCTAATTATTTAATCTTGTTTAATTTTCCGGTAGATCTGATTCCTATCTGTTAGCTCAGAATGTGTTTCTTACTTCCGAGTATTTTCAAGACTTCCATGCAACTTCCATCATTTTATATCAAAGATAATTTAATACTTTATATCAAGAATTTTTTGGTTACCTCAAATACGTTACCATCTTTAAATGATGAATAATTAAACTTCTAATAGATATTAATTCGCAGTATCGGGAAATGTTCACTTTAAATAAGAAAAGTTACTGTATTCTGGTAAACAAGTAACAATTTTTAAATGGAGAAAATAATTCTTGTGGTGCATTTTCATTTAAAACAAAAAATCTGATCTGTACACCACATGACTTCCTTCTACGGAATATTAAATTATACACATTTTTTCCTGCTTTTCATTTAAACTTACTTCCTCGAATTTCGTTAGAGATATATTTCTCATTCAATTACTCCAGTTCTCACTCCGCGACACGGAAAAAATACATAAAAACTCAAAATATCTATATTAAAAACTGAAAGATATAGAAAAATATAAAATACCAAATACAGTTAAACCAATTAAAAAAATTTTACAATTAAATTTACAGTTTCTGCGAAAAAACAAGCAATTCGGCCAGCGAGCAAGAAAGCAGATTTTTCGGTGCGGAAAACTGAAAATTTACTTTTGGTCTCACTCGGCAAAAAGACACTGAAGGCGTAGAAAGTGACTTAATTTGTTGTGGACGCTATGCTGAATCAATATATGGGATAACTGAATAACTTAAATAATAATTCCGGAATGGATTAAGCATAATTTAATTCGCAATGATAAAAGATGACGTCATCTTGGTTGTTGCGAAGCTTAGTTACTCTAGATAGGCAAAAAATACACTATTCTGCTAAGTTTCAAATGTAAACAAATATGGCTGCTATGGTAAAAAAAATAGGCTAAGCCGCGCTTAAACAACTTCTAAATTGTTCATAATTCTACAATTGTTAATTAAAGGCATAAAAACCTTAATCGGAAGATAGAACAACGTAATTCAATGATTTCTAAAGCAAAAAATGCACAATTTACAAGCATTTAAAAATAAAGAAACTAAGCTCACTGAGCCGAGTAACAGAGTGGATATATAAATACACATATATTTATATGCTTTTGGTGCGGCCGATTGCAATCAAAATGGGAGGTGCACATCACATCTACATATTATAGCAGTTCTATATACAAAATTTCAACGTTCGGAGGCTACTCAATTTGAGTTATGCGAGATACATACATGCATACTTACGTACAGCAATCACGAAAAAAATCTCTTCTGAATCAATTTTAAATCCATTTTATAATGCGTTTGGGAAAAAAGAGTCCTTTATTCTGTCCTTATGTACAGATGTCACGACAAAACATCGTTAAATTGCATTCGATAGCGGTCAAAATGGATATTTCCGGTGAAATATGATACGCGAAATTTTTCGCGATTACAATACTTCTTAATAATATCACATAGTAGAAATAAAAAAATTGACGTGGTAGAAGAAAACTAACTATAGTTTTGAAATCAACATGCCTGTTCTAACACAGCTAAAAATTCGAACTCAACAGAAATTGTATTAGAAACTGTTCTCCAGTGTTATTATATAGAATGTTTTAATTATATTTATTTTGCAAGTGACTCACAAAAGTGCTCGTACACTTACGAGTTTCAGTAAAATATTGCTTTATTCATTAAAAAAATTTATATTTTAGAATGAATTTTTTTAATAATATCTATAAATTTCTCTTAGCAAAACTACATTAATTGTTTTATGAATATATTAAAACTCTTTTTTTCCGAAAATCACTAATTAAGAAGTAACACAAAAGTTACCTCACAAAAGAGGCTTCGTACGCTTTAAAGAAATATGCACATGTGAGTAAATATTTAGTCCAAAGGACTATTACTTTCGTTTTGCGATTTTGCGTTGAATCACTCTGAATGCCCGTTTCACTTTTCAAATTGTCGCCACTAAATGTTATCGCTCTGCATTAAATTTTAAAAAATGAAAAATCTGCATAAATGTATGCATGTTTCTCGCATTGTGATAAAACCTAGAGCCATCGAATTTTGAATGACGTAATCCTACTGCGAATATGGGCATCTGGAAGCCCTAATTTTGAATTTGAAATTTGCTTTATTATCGATTTTATGTTTTGTAACATTTCAACGAATTTCTGATTAACAAACTAAATGATTTCAAAGCGAGCAATGGCAACACTGTACGGAAAAAGAAAAACATTTTTATCTCCAG
>KK118753.1:75570-98129 GCA_000611955.2 Stegodyphus mimosarum | reverse complement strand
TGAGTATGAGTACGTAGTACATGATATTTAATAAAAAAAAGGTAGCACACGAAACGTTAAAAAAACGCGCCTTTGGACGTAATTTAAAATCTGAAATCTTTCAGATTTTTTTTTTTTTTTTAATAGTAGTTCTGGCAGTTAAGTATTTTGTACTAGATCCTGCAGTATTTATGAGAGCGTTCAAACGTTTGGTCATAGAGTTTAACAGTTCTTTTGTAATATCTGCATCAATGTTCCACTATTCTTCCATCATTACTGTTTTTTTGGTCAGTTTTTGTTTTAATGTTGTGTCTTCGTACTCTAAACCTCTAATTCTCTCCAAATGTGTTCTGTTGGGTTTAAATCTGGTTACTCATGTGGTTGTTTTCAGAACTTGTGGACAATTATAGACACCCAAAAGGCGAACTTTGAGGGCCATGTAGTTAGGATCGTTTTTAAAATTACCTTTTAAAATATCTAATTAAAAAGCATAGTTCATTGTACCATCAATAAATACTAAATTATTTAATCTTGATGCTGACATGCACCCTCACATAAGAACATCTCCACCGCCATGCTTTACTGTTCCAACCAAGATCTTAGGAATGAGCTCCTTATTTTTTTCCTCCATATAATTATACGCCCATCGGAATCAAAAATGTTAAATTTGCTTTCATCTGCATACAGGACAGGATTCCAATATGCTTCGGAGTTATTTACCATCGATTTTGAGAAGAAAAGACTAAGCTTATAAGGTACACTACTTATAAGGTACTGTATTTCTCCCACCTTCTTCGCGTGCCTTCGTGGTGTAGTGGTCAGCACGCTCGACGTGTATTCGAGAGGTCTGTGGTTTGAGTCCCGGTGAGGGCACTGCTCATCTCCATCTTTTCTGCTTCGAAGATAACCTAATGTCTCTACAACTTTCTATTTTTTGGACTTCCAAAAAATTTTCTTCAAGCAGAGCGCCCATGTAATCCAGCTGATCTGAGTACTCATCGAACAATTTTAAGTGAAACTGAAGCAGAAAAATTTTCAGTAAATTCTGTGGAAATCTTTACAACACTCAAACGTGAATTTTTCACAGATTTTCTAACCATAAAATCTCTAATCAAGTTGAGTCCTCTTTACCTGTTCTTAACTTAATTTTAGATCCGATTTTCTTTTTTAAAGCATTTTATCACATAGTGCACTATAGAAAGGGGTAAATTTGCTAATTTAGTGATATCCCGAATCGAATTTCCTTATAATAAAAAATTATGAACTTTCGAATGCTGTTGGTTGTTTCCTTACGACTGTGACCCATTTTTAAACATTAAATAAAATATAACGAAGTAAGCAAGCAGATAATAAAACTGAACAATTTTTTAAACATCACCAAAATGCAAATATAATAATAAAAAAAATGGTAGGTGATATTTATGAAATTTTACGGAAATGTTTCGATGTACGATTTCTTTTGTGACGTGTTTTATCTATGTCTTCTTACATTTTCAATTTTTGAAAAAAATAAATCAGTATTAAAATTAAAAAGTTTGGTTTTGTTCAAAATCTCATGAAGATGATATGAAAAATATTGGGCTTTATATTCGAATTCAGTTCAGGGTTCCGGCGCTTTTTCTGCAAATTCTTCAAGTGTGCTAACACTTTTGTGAAGCACTGCATTAGAAAAAAATTGAAGTCTATGTTTCAATATTTAGTAAAAGATCTATGCAAATACATTTCAAAAATACAAGTTCCGAAAACAAATGTGAGCCATCCTAATTTATTCAAATCGTGTTAATTTTACTCACATGATAATTCAGGCATTCGAAATTTTTGTAGAGACGTTTTGGTGGGCGACGTTTCTTGCCTTTTTGTTATAGATAAAACTACATCACAAGAAATATCTTCTGCGTTTGAAAAATTATTATTTGTTTAGCAAAATACATCAAAATTTCCATATCTGAATCGAACATGACAAAATACTACAAATTAAAGAGTTCTGTTAGAAATTTAGTTATTTATCATTTTAAAGATTGTAGATAAATAAATAAAAAAAAGGAAAAAGGGAAAAAGAAAGAAGGAAAAGGAAAAAAAAAAATAAGCATTGTAAAAGAGTGAGCCAGCGTGATTCTTAGTAAGAGTACTTAATACGTCTGAATGACAAAAAGATCGTAATAAAACATCTTCTACTGCAGTCCCATCGTTATTTATAATTAACAATTTTGTATTTATTTATGTTACTAGCTCTTACATTTCTTATATTTCACGAAAGTTGGAATAACCTAACTATTATTTTGCAGAATACGTTTGTAAAAATGTAACTCTTTTACTCGCAATCCGTAAATCTAACATTGGGAAGAGAAAACCACAGGGAAGGGTCCATATTTACGACTTTCTTTCGAGAATAAAAAAGAATACACATTGTAGATTTTATTTTAAGATTCTATTAATTACGTTATTAACAGAAATATAAATAATTAATTAGCATAATTAGATTAATATTATGAATGAAACTTTGATCACTATTTAAAAATATATTATAGTGACTTGTATTTTCGGACATATTGTTAAATTTAAACATTCCTCCAAATAAAATAATTTATTCAAAAAGTGTTAATTAGTAACTGACTGAATAATTCTTGCATACTATGTTTCTTGTCATAATTTTTTATTTAAATGAAAATTTATGACGAGAATTATCGTCTGCATTTGGAAATCATTATTCGTTTAGCAAAATAAATTAAGGTTTCCATATCTAGAATGAACATGGCAAGATACTAAAAATTAACAAAAATTTCTATTAGAAATGTAATTATTCATCGTTTTAAGGATGGCAAAAATATTCGAAATATCCAAAATATCTTTAACTTAAAGAGTTCAGTTATCTTTGTTATTATGAAACGATGGAAACTGCATGAAACTGTTGAAAATGCACTGAAGTGTCCACGACATTTCAAAATAGGAATATGAGATTTGTTTTATGAAAAAAATCAAACAGCATAAACTATGCTATAAATATTAGTGCTATAAAACTTGCAGCGAATTTAGAAAAACGGTTTACGATAAAAGTTAAGCCTGAAATTGTTAAAAGAGTCATTAGAGCATATGGATGCAATAGATGATCAGCAAGAATTTTAGTCACCAAGAAAACAAGGACAATACGCCTAGCTTTCGCAGAAGCCTTAAAGCAAAGATTCATAATACTGAAACGATATTATATTTGCATACCAGTCAAAATTTAATAAATGTGGATGAAGTGCTCTATGGGGGAAATCGAATGAAGAACTGAATCAGAAAAGCTTACTGCCTACTCTTAAGCACGAGTGTGGAGGTATGACGATTTGAGGATGCTTCGTTACCTCTGGAACAGAAATTTAGTTTTTATAGACAATAATGTGAATCAGTATAAATATATAACTATTCTTAATAAACACCTGAAAGCATTTGCAAGAAAGCTGGAAATGCAAAATACGTTTATATTGTATCATAATAACGATATTAAATATAGACCCCAAAATATTCGTTTATGATTATTGTAAAACTGTCTCGAAATTACCCGAATTCCTCCATATTCTTCGGACATATTCTTAATTCTTATCGAACATTTCTGAAGAAAGTTTAAAAAAAGAGTAAGGAAACATGCCATTTCTTCTAAAGCTCTGCTAAAGGCAATTATTGTGGAGAAATGGAATAAAATTGAACAATTTTACACACACACACACACACACATAAGAAAAAAATAGTGAAATCCATGCCAGAGCGAATGAAATGTGTAATTTTGGCTAAAGGATATCCAACGAAATGCTAAAATGGTCCGTTATATTCCTGTTTTTATTAAATATAAACTGTTTACTCAAAGTGTCCGATAGCTTATGCGAGTTTAATTTAAGAACATTTTGAAAAAACTACTTTTTTGATAACTTTTTTTAAAATAAGAAGGTTTTAAAAAAGATGTTTAATATTATGCGTTAAAGCAAAATAGAGTCGTTTCTCTAATATTTAGCAACTGACAATTGCAAATTAATTTGAAGCACACATGTCCGAAAACAAGTATGAGCCACTGTAAGAATTACGAGGAAAGTAATGTATCACGCCTCGGGTAATGTGAAACATGAAATAATCGGTTTTGATAATCAAGATTCTGAAAATTTATCAAAAATAAATTAATTAATAACAATTGAATAAGTGTTATTTAAGTCTCTTCATGTGTAACACAAAAATGAAATTTTAATTATTTACTTATATTTCACTTTCACATCTTTTATCTCTTAGTAGGTCAAAGGTGTCACCACTTTTTCATCAGTAAGATACTTATGTTACCCTTGTTTAACAAAGAGTTGAAAATGTCGCTTGAGAAATCGCAGCAGTCAGTGTGCTCCAATTTTCCCCGCCAAGTCTTTTTACCACTTGAAAACGAAAGTAGGAAATGACGGTCGAGGAGATGAGTAATGTTTAAATAATTGGATACATTAGAAAAAACACGTTTTTGTATTTCTCACGGCTTTTTTTAAGAAAATTTAAGGGAAAGTGTATTAGATTACAATACGAAACACGAAATTTTAGGCAATAGATGAATTTTTTGACCGATAAATTACATGAAAATTATGAACGCTTTACCGATGAAAATTAGAGAATTCTAGATTATTGGCTTCTTGATAATGAAACATTATATATTATTTAAATCCTTTTATAATTAATTCTGAAAGTATAAAAGATTCGTCTTTAACTGATGGAGGATTGCGAAATATAAATTCGTAACATGGAAAAAATGATTTTATGTATCAGGTGTATTTTTTGAGTGAAGTTTGGAGCAATGGGACATATAACCTTATTGCCTGTACTATCTAGCGAATCTTTACTTGATTTTTAAGCCCAAAAAATGTGTTACTGATAGTGAGCTGATCCGGAAAATATATTTATTGATATTGAAGGTACTTGATAGTGAACTAATCGAAACACTTGAACACGATTTTATTTTCTCGCCTTTTTATCGCTCTTACGTAAAGAAGAGAAAAAGAATTAACTAAGCTGTCTACAAAAAGCAAAATATAACATAATTTCCATATTTTGCTGTTAAGTTAGAGGATACTAAGTACTGATAAGGACAAGATGCAAGACCGTAGACATTATTATTTTATGTAAAGAATTATGAACTAATTTATATAAAGATTATGAATTTACATATGAATACTTCAGAGCCACTTTTATAAGGTATTTCTCCGACCTTCTTAGCATGCCTTCGGGCTGTAGTGGTCAGCACATTCGACGCGTATTCGAGAGGTCCGTAGTTCGCTCATTTTCCATGTCTTCTGCTTCGGAATAACCTAATGTCTCTACGCTTTAACCTTTTTAGTCGATATGATAATAACTTTATATAAACTTGGTAGATCAATGATATTTGATTAAGTATTTTCAATATTTTCCTTGAAAACAATAAAGGTGCTATGTTACACATAATATTTCTAATAGGCAAGCAAAAGAAAGAGCCTGTCCAAAACATGTGCTGAGATTATTTAACGTTCCGTAAAATATCGGTTTAAAGTTAACTTTACCAGTACTGCGTTTTCAGAGTTTCAGTTATCTCCCTTTCTATTTTTTATGAAAACAAATGAATAAATAATTTAATTATATTAATTCAAAGGAAAATATATTTACAAATTAGGTTGTGCATTTTTTTCCTTTTTTATTTAATCTGCTATAAATGGATTTCCTTTTCAAACCGGAACACTGTATAACTGCAGTGCCATTATACAACTACGGTTACATTATAATTACCATGATATTATTATTAACTATAATGACATCAAATACCTGCAGTTACACTGCTGGCCACCGTAAATGCAACACCCTGAAGGAAGCATGCAAATAGCATGAAATTTACAACCTGCATTAGCGGAGCATATGCAAATGATTAGAATTTCAGCACAGACGCACATCACGCGCGCCTGTGGCGCCACTTCAAAGTGCTATTTAAGGCTTGGAGCTTTCGACGATTTCAAGTTCGGCAATTATGTTTTTCTTGTTTTTTCAAAAAAATGATCAATTATGCCTCGTAGTAAACAGCGATCATCGTTTGATCAAGTATCCGATTTCGACAGAGGAAGGATAGTGGCCTACCGAGAGTGTGGATTATCTCTCAGGGAAATCGGTAGTCGTGTTGGACGAAACGAAACAACTGTAATGCGGATATGTGACCGTCGGATGCAGGAGGTACGACGCACCGACGGGTTCGATCGCATCCACCTCAGTGCACCACTTCACGTGATGACAAGAACACTGTGCGCATGGCAGTGACGGATCGCTCAGTCACATCACGAACCACAGCACAGCACATTCAGTGTATAACGCATCATCCAGTGTCTGCGCGTACCATTCGACGCCGTTTACAACAGAGTGGTCTGTCCGCAAGGCGTCCATTGCTTCGTCTACCCTTGACGCAGAACCACAGACGTCTCCGCCGCCAATGGTGAGATGAAAGAAGGATATGGACGGCAGAATGGAATGAAATTGTCTTTACTGACGAGTCACGCTTCTGCCTGCAACACCACGATGGTCGGATTCGAGTCTGGAGATACCGTGGAGAGAGGATGCTGAACAGCTGCGTTATGCACCGCCACACTGGTCCTGCACCGAGTATTATGGTATGGGGCGGTATTGAATATCACTCTCGCACTCCTCTAGTACGCACTGCCGGTACTTTAAACAGCCAGCGCTACATATCTGAGGTGTTGCAGCCAGTTGTCCTTCCTTACTTTCAGGGCTTGCCCACAGCCATATTTCAACAGGATAATGCGCGACCACACGTGACACGCATTGTCCAAGGGTTCTTCGTCAGTCGCCAGATTGAATTGCTTCCCTGGCCGGCTCGCTGTCCGGATCTTTCGCCGATAGAAAACATGTGCTCCTTGGTTGCTGGACGACTGAGCCAGATTACATTCCAAGCTGCCACACCAGATCAACTTTGGCAACGCGTGGAAGCTGCTTGGTCTGCTGTACCCCAGGAACACATCCAAAGTCTCTTTGAATCAATGCCGAGGCGTGTGGCAGCGGTGATCTCCAATAATGGCGGCTACTCTGGCTAACTGATTCTGGAAGGAACCACACTTCACAGAAGTCTACAAATTTAATCATTTGATACTTGGTCAACATGTTATCTACCAAATAAATTTTATTATAATATCTCTTCTTTTTCTTGGTGTTGCAATTTGGATGGCCAGCAGTGTATATAACTAATCAAATACAAACTATTGAAAATCCCATAAAAGCAAGTTACAGATTTAATAGATTAAATTAGATCTGAAATTTACTTTATGTTTGGATTTTGCGATGAGATCGCTATATTATTATGAAAATCAATGAATTTCATTTTAAAGTATATTCGAAAGGTGTTTAATGTTTGCAGAATAAAATTTCCTAACTAAAAGTATGTGTTTTTTATCCAACTGTCAGCTAAAATAGTTGCAGATCCACTAGCACCTAAAACATATCCTACATTATGTAAAATATTTCTATATTATCTGAATTAAATAATTGCAATAATGCTTACAACTAAAGCTGTAAACACTTTGGTCCCAAAATATAAAATGTTAAGCATGATAACGGATGAAACATCACTGTTGAAACTCACGAAGTAAAATATCCTTTAAAGTCAGCTCGCTAAACGGAGTCGGCTCTATGTGAGATTAGCTCTACTATACGTGAAGTTCAGGTTTTCCAATCGAAGAAAAATTGTATTTTTTGGCGCCGTGGAGCAATATTGGCTACTTCAGATGTCTCCGTTTGCTCAGATGAATCCCAATGAAAACAGCCCTTTACACAATAACATTTATTGGCAATGATAACCGTTGAAAACTAGCTATTGAAAAGTAGATAACCAAATGCCAAGGAAATAAAATGGCTTAAATATTTTCTAAATAATTGTCTCTGTACTCTACAAGCGGTATCACACTTAGAAACTCTTTTAACAACCTAGCATTGCAAGAAGCACAAGGAATAAAGCTCTTGATGTTAGGTTGCAAATCGTGTACAAGTAGCCAAGTTTCTGCGAATTCGCTTTCTTCGATCCTATAGAGGGACCTTCGAGCAGTAAAGTCGCTAAACACTGGCAGTTCGGTCCGAGGCTCGAATCCCGCGAACGGGCCGGCTGCATGGACTAGCCAGTTCCCCCTAGAAATTCTTCTCCTAGCCCTTAGACTGCCCTCGAGGCTTTGCCATAATCACGTAAATCAAACCAATTTCTTATGCTGAAATTACCATTATACTCGTACGTACCATTTTTAGTCCAAAGGGATTTAGACCCGAAGGACTATTACTTTCGTTTTGCGATTTTGCGTCGATTCACTCTGAATGCCCGTTTCACTTTTCAAATTGTTGTCACTAAATGTTATCGCTCTGCATTAAATTTTAAAAAATGAAAAATCTGCATAAATGTATGCATGTTTCTCGCATTGTGATAAAACCTAGAGCCATCGAATTTTGAATGACGTAATCCTACTGCGAATATGGGCATCTGGAAGCCCTAATTTTGAATTTGAAATTTGCTTTATTATCGATTTTATGTTTTGTAACATTTCAACGAATTTCTGATTAACAAACTAAATGATTTCAAAGCGAGCAATGGCAACACTGTACAAAAAGAAAAACATTTTTATCTCCAGCGCACGAGACTTACGGAAATTCTAAAGATATGTTCATTTTAAAATGATTTTGCGATATTGATTTTGAACTGAATTTTATGGTTTGAGTACGTAGTACATGATATTTAATAAAAAAAAGGTAGCACAAGAAACGTTAAAAAAACGTGCCTTTGGACGTAATTTAAAATCTGAAATCTTTCAGATTTTTTTTTTTTTTATCTCTCAGATAAAAAGTGTTTCTAGTGCTATATCACTCAGAAGTTACTTATTATGATAGAAAATTTACAGGATACTGGAGCTTTCTAAAAATAGTGAATAACATGTCTGCCACGTTCAGTAATAGAACGTATGTCGCTATCTAGCTTTACCTAGATGTAAAGTATGACAGGTAATCAGCTGATTTCAAAGATCATGACAACATGCGAACAATTCTTGTTGAACAGATTTTACTCGACTTCATGGAAGATGTAAATAGATGAAATACTGCTAAATACTCCTACGTAGAAGAGGTTGCCATTAATTATTCTCAAATTTCGTGCCATTTGGAACGTTTTCGTAATTCATTTATTACCTCCTTATACGAAATAAAGGAAGTATTGTAATCGCGAAAATTTTCAGGTATTATATTGCAACGAAAATATCCTTTTCGAGCGCTATCGAATGCAATATGTTGTTGCGTCTATTACCACATGGAAGAATGATTGTCAGAGCCTACTCCGAAGAGAGGTTGGACTTCTATTTTCCACCCCCAATTTTGAGGGAGAGGGCCCGGGGGGGAATCCAGGGGTCTCCCACCAATCCACACGAGAGGACTTTCGGCTCGCCGCATATTTGAAGTGCCGCCATGCCGCACCGACACTATACATTTACAAACGTCCATGTCTTCTCCGGGATTCGAACCCGAGCCCTTCGGCACGGCAGTCAGCGACGCTAATCACTATACCGGTTGGGCGGCATCGACTGCAATTTAAAAGATGCTTTTGCGTGACATCTGCACATACGGACAGAATAAAGGATTGTTTTTCGAAAAACATATTGTGAAATGGATTTAAAATGGATTCAGAAGAGATTTTTTCGTGACGTCTGTTCATATGTAGGTAGGTATGTATGTATGTACATCGCATAACTCGAAAATGATTAGCCTCAGAACGTTAACATTTTGTATATAGCACTGCTATAACAGGTAGTTGTGCTTTTGGTTGCAATCGGCTGCACCAAAAGTATATAAATAAATATATATAATAAACTTAAAGCATCTAAATTAATTAGTAAAATCCTGCAGCTGTAGCGCAGGACATTTTTATGCCTTTAGTTAATTTACCTGCAATAGTATAGAATTATCAACAATTTTAAATGTATTAAGTGCGGCTAGGCCTGACTTTTTACCATAGCCAGCCATATTTGTTTACATTTGAAACTTAGCAGAACAGCGAATTAAGTCAGTTTCTGCACTTTGAGTGTCTTTTTGCCGAATGGGATCAAAAGTAAACTTTCAGTTTTGTGCCCGAAAAATCCGCCTTTTTCGCTGGCCGAATTGCTTGCTTTTGCGTAGAAACTCTAATTTTAATTGTAAAAATTGTTTTTTTAATTGTTTTAATTGTATTTGGTGTTTTATATTTTCTACATTTTTCAATTTTTTATAAAGATATTTTGAAGTTTTATGTGTGTTTGCCTTGCCGCGAAGTGAGAACTGAATTAATTGAATGAGAAATATATCTTCAATGAAATTCGAGGAAATAAGTTAAAATGAAATGCAGTAAAAAGTGCGTGTAGTTTAATATTCCGTACAAAGAAGTCATGTGGTGTACACATCAGATTTTTTTTAAGTTAAATATTATTTATTGGTTAATTCAATACATTAGACTTGTTTGAAATAAATGTCAGCATGAAATTTTAATATTTAGCTGTTAATACTTTTGAATAAAAAAGTGTAAAAAACTTCCAGGAAGCAAATTCTTTAGTCTCAAATTTCAGATTCACTTTTAGATTTCAATCACAAAATAAATTTAAATTTGAATTTTTTCCTTCGCATCAATGTTATTACTGCTACTTCTGTTTATGTGTGTTTTGGTGGATATTTAGTAAACAAAATTAAAAATTTAGTTAAAAAATTAATTTTATTTAAAAAAATCAATTTTGTTACAAAAATATCCGCCTAGCAGCTGTTTTAGATTGTGTACACGACCCGCATGCAATCTGAACTATCTGCCCTAATTCTTTCCTGAAAACGTTTTCTTTTTTCCTCAGTAATATTAGAACAGCAGCATCTGAAATTCCGACTTTTGAGTTTGACTCAAACTGAAACTTTGTGATGCAAATAGATATTTTATTTGGAAACAGGTTCTTTAGCTGAATTACTGAAGAGATCGCCTTGTTTTCTTATTCACAACAGGTCTTCCAAAACGTTTAATAATTTTGAATATTTTGTTTACACATATACATATATACATACATAAATACATATTTATTTATAGAGCTTTTTCAAGATCCTACTTTCTCAACACATAAAATATCACCTTCTGAAGGGAAAACCTTGTCCATCTCTTCAAAGGGTTACACAAGAAATGCATGGAGATGTCTCCAAGTAACTTTTGGGGGTTTTCGTCCACCATCAAATTCTCGGTAGATATTTTTTTTCCCTCGTAGATACGATATGGACCACACCTTAACAGCTTTGCATTAATAAATTCTTTACTTTAGGGTAAGTTCCTGCAAAGAATATAATGTAACGAAGGTGTTCTGTTCAATGGATCCACGCGAAGAAAGAGAAATTATCCCAAAGATAAGCGACCTTAATGATCTTCAGTGTTTCCGTCAACAATAACGGTGCAAACATGGGACAAGGCGGGGCTCACCTTCAGAAAAAAAGAAGAAAAGAACAAAAAGAAATTGGCTATTCTGGCCTGCAAGGCATTCGGCGTGGCCTTACATCCGAGTGTCAGATGAACTGGAGCGATGGAGAAAGTCCCAAAATGAAGTGTACTTGACCTAGATCAAAAACACCTCCGTGTTGTATGTGTTTAACACTTTTGATGTCTTTGCAAGAATTTGGATTCGATGCTGGGTATATAAGGCGATCATATTTCGGATTGAAACATAAGCTTTTCTTGTTAACTCGTAGATCAGAAGACCTGCAGCTCAACCAATCAACCGAAGATGTTTCACTTGGTGAGTTCTATAGTATATTATGCTTTACATAGATGATAGTATGACAATAATTTTCAGAGAATTATTTCTATACTCCCTTTAGATATCATAGACAGGAAGTATTTATGTTCTTATATTTATGATACAGCTTCATCAACTCGATGAGCAACGTTTCTCAAACTTTTTTCAAGTGGAGATCACTTTACAAATTAGTGTCTTCTACGATCACAATTTTTTTTTTCGTATCCTACTATCAGTATACTTGTATTTTTAAAATAAAATAATTAAAATTCATTAAATTTTATATTAAGTTAGAACTAAACTAAACTAAACTAAAAATTAATTAAGTATTTATACCCACATTAATGAGATATATCAGCCTGCCGATTCTGGTATAGCTGTTCTATATTTGGAAGTATTCTGGTGAGAAGCACCATAGTTATATATCTTTAAATCCATCTTTTGTTGCTAAGACTAGAGTGGGAAGCCCATAAGAAGGGTAACCGGGACTTAAATTGCACCGGAGTTCACCGGAGCCTGGTTCCGGTACTTCTCAGTTTCTGATGTAAACCGTAATTCTAGCAGGAGCACACTGCAGCTGTGAATAAAAGAGCTACAGTACTTCTTTTATGTTAGTGAAACATAGTTTCATAGATTTTTTTAAAAAAGTAAATAGACCTTTAAAATAGATTGTAGCTACCGAATTCATGCCTGCCTTTTCCTAGAGAACAAACATTTTGACGGAGATTAAGACTTTTAAGGAAAGAAAAGCCCCATCCACATGCTAAAGTCTTATTCTCTAGGTAGTGCAATAAATTTATGAAAGCGGGTAAAATGTTTTGTTCCCGAAAGTATTAACAGGGATTATCTAAATATTCCACGTCCAATGCTAGTGACTTTTACTGCAGAGTACCTGCAGACATGAACTATGTAACCAAACCCGGGGACAAAAATTGTTACTTATGCAGATCTTACATTTCTTCTCATGCTGTCATCGGATCGGATTTGGCGAAAGTTATTTTCACAGTCTCATTCTACTAGACAGCTAAAAATGATATTAACACAGCAACGGAGGCAAAAAGCGTTGGACTCTTCTCTCTTTGTTTTCGAAGCTACAATTTTCAAGTAAAATTTCTTTGTATACGCTCATATTTTTTTCTTGCATTCACTCTATTTTCATTAGCGAAGCTTTTTCGTTTTACTTTTTTCTATCGGTGCTCTGGAAAAAGAATTCTTTTTTCCTCCTCCCATTTAAATAGTATGTTATACAGTATATTTAGATCCTAAATTCAGCCGGAGGCCAGCTGAGTTATTTCTTAGTTTTTGTATGAAATTGTTAAGTTCATTCGGAGCGCCAAGTAAGATGAAGTCCGATATTTTATTTCGTTTATTTAATTATTTATCATTCATTTAATAATTTATTGAATTTTTATTTATATCTTTATTGAATTTTAATTTAAATTTAATTATTAGTTATTTTATTTACTTACTTTTCTCCTTCGTACTGAGGGCCTTCAAGAGGGTTCCGGCATTTCTGATTTTAGAAATTAAGCCCTGAGGGTAACAGGTCATAAAATGTTTGTCTTAGGAAAAAAGTGATAGACGATTGCCATGCGTAATTTCGAGACTCTCAGACTTTAAGCTGTAATACGGTATAAGCATTTAATATGAATTTAACTTGTCTTTTGGAAATCCAGGAGGACCATAGTTTGAGGAAAGCTGCTATAAAGCATCAGTGAAAGTAATATATTTAAAAAAAATAATGATTAAAAAGAAGCTAGTTCGGAATACTAATATTACTCCTAATATTAATTATGCGCTACTTAAAGAAATTTATTTTCTAACTAACTAACAGCTGAAAAGTTCTAAACACAATGGTTCGAAAAGTTTGAAATGAACAGTTAAGAAAGCCGGCGCCCTGTATTTTTTAGCACTAAACCATTTCATTATTAAATAACGAAAATCAGTTAAATGAAAGCTGCTAATTTTAAAAATTACTCCCCATCAGAACAGAATATTTGTAAATTTTTGTATTAATTCCAATTGCATAACAAAGTGCTTAAGTACTATACATTATATATATATATATACTGTTAGTATACAACATCGTGTCCATATATGAGGGATGGAAATTCGTCAAGAACGAGATGCTGCATTTTTATTATATTACAATATCATATTTTTCAGACATTACTTACATGCACAGAATCAAATGTGACTTTGATTTCATACAAAATCACTATCTTTGCCCACAAGCGCAAAATTATAGGTCTGTTCTAATCTATGTATTATACAATATTCTCTGTTTTTGCTTCATTTTCAGTTTTAAAGAGATGTAAAGAATTTTAATGTCATGCAGTCTGATTTGCGTATGAGCTTATCCTTTTATTTATATTCAGTTACAGTTGTTTAGACGAGTTCTTAATTGGAAAACAGTCATATTTCTCCAAAGACTCATCTTGCAATTAAATCATTATTATAATAAATTTTCTTGTAGGTACTCGTTCGATAACTTTCAAAGGAAAAACTTCCTGAAGTCGATAGTAATATAGTTAAATGTCTTTTGCATTATCTAATTTCATAAATGCGGAGGAATTAATGGATTTAGAAGCGTGTGAAATTACTTACAATACAAAGCAAGCAAGTAACAGATTACACGCGTAGCCTGTAAACAAGTAACAGATTACATGCGTAGCCTGTAAAAATATTAATATATAAAACTATACAGAAAATTTCTATATACAGTGTTATATGATTCTGTGATCCTTAAGCTTTTTGTTAATACGTGCTAAGGCCCGCAGACGCATCGTAGATGTTAAGAATTGAAAGAAAACCGGAGGATTCAGAGGTAAAAGAAAGCGACGAGAAAAAGATTTAGGATTACTGTATTTTTGCACATAAAGCTCTTAAAAATGGAACAGCAATATTTAATAAAAATGTTATTATAGAACAAACGCCACTGCTTCTTCATCTACAGCTGCCTATTATAAAGTACGAATGTGTGTATTTTTCAAATTTTTTGGTTTACATTGCTCCTTGCGTACTATGCAGTTTTTGTTTATTAGATATATCTTATTTCAATTACTTTTATTTCTCAGTACATATTTATTTCTAATACATATAAAAATTACCAAATTAAAAAAAATCTTTTTGGAATCACGATAAACTTTATGTTTGAGATCCAAAGTTATTCAAATTTAAGGTCATGTACTTTCAGATAGAATCTTGAGTTTTTTAAATGACAGAATTTTTGCTCTTTTAATAACCATCAGATGCTTTTATAATAATAGTGGATTTTTCGATATGCCATGAATTTAAACAAAAGAAGAGTTTAAATAAGTAGTATAATATATTTTATGAAATATTTAAAGAAAAAATTCTTAGAATTCTAACATTAAATTCTAAGGTAAATTTAAGTTATATTTTTTCCTTTTGCTAGAAAATTTCAGAAAATATTTTTCGTCTATAATTATTATAATTATTAAATGCACATTAACTAGATACAGAAAATCTAAAAAGCTTATTGTAATAAAATTCTAAGAATGCCCATTCTGTTATTAACTGCAGTTTGTTTAAAAAATTTACTTATTCTAGCAAGTTAAACTGGAAATTTCCGTTTTTTTTTTTTTTCCTTTTTTATCTTATGCACTAATAGAAAAGAAATGAAAGAAAAGCGATACACTACTAACAGTTTCATAATGACAATCACCATTTGAAAGCTGGATGATAAACTCAACTGAAAAATAAAAATGCAGAAAACTTTAATTATGGAAGAGAAGCTAAATTTTGATGTGTTTACCTTATTTGATAAGCCCACAAACGGCCGAGCGGTAAAATCCCTGAACACTAGGCGTTCGGTCTGAGGCTCAAATCCTGCGAACGGGCTAGCTGCATGGATGTTTTCCCATGTGTAACGTGGTAATACGAGACAGTTTTCCTTAGAAAGTCCTCCACGAATGTATCCCTTCCTTCTGTGTAGTGCCTTAGGGAGGAACAAATAAATAATAATAATAACTTATTTGATATTAGTTTGCTTTCCTTCTTCTGCAGCATACACGTTTAAGAAATGCTCATTAATAAGAAGTATAAGAAATTCGAATACCGTCTCTTCAGTCATTCTATATATAAGAATTAATTGAGTATGTTTATAGGAATGTAACAAATTATTATCTTATACAGCTTTTTATTTCCTTCAGAATCACGAACTTAAAGAGAATTTTAGAAGATGCGAAAGAACTTAAAGAGAATTTTAGAAAATAATATTATAAATTTTTCTCCTTCTCTCGCAGGCAACCGTACTGCTTCTTGCTGCTGCTTGCACAGCTGCCCCTTCAGTATACCTCGGACACAAAGCCATAGTAGGACCCGCAGTGAAAGGACATGCCTATTCCAGTGAAATCCACCATGGAGCTTCCATTGTTCCCGCAGCTCATGCCATCGCACCTGTGGTCCACCACTCTGTTGTTCATGCCGCACCACTTGCCCACCATGCTGTAATTGCACCAGCTCTGCACCATGGAGGACACTCTGTATCTTACTCCTCGAAGATACACCACGCTGCTCCTGCTGCCGTTGTCCATCACGCTGCTCCTGCTGCTGTTGTCCATCACGCTGCTCCTGCTGCCGTTGTCCATCACGCTGCTCCTGCTGCTGTTGTTCATCATGCTGCTCCAGTTCTTGGACACCACCATGCTGGAGTAATTCATCATTCAGCTGCTCTTGCTCACCATGGTGCTGTTCTCCACCACGCTCCAGCTGTTGCCAAAATCAGCCATGTAGCTCCAGCACACGCAGCTGTCATTGCTGCTCCTGCACAACATGTTGCTGTGAACTACAAAGGCAGCCCTTTTATCCATTAAAAGCATCAACAACCACCTGTAAAATTGACAGCTGAATCGGAATGCCTACCTCAATGATATGTTTTAAAAGTTTTCAGTTCACTGAATGAAATAAACTTTTAACTTATATTTATATATATATATATTTTTTTTTTCTGTGTTGAATTTGTAAGTGAAATTGACGCACTTTTTTACGGAAAATTCTTAAATAATTTCCTGTTAAATAATGTCTCTGGCACACATAAGAAGCAAACATGAATAAGATAGAAATAATGTAAAAATAAAACCTCTTAGAACATAATTATTATCAAATATAAGGAATAAGGTTATAAGTATTAGGAAGTTAAACATGTTTGTTCTCTGCTATCAAAACCGAGTCACAATTCCCAGTATTTAAAATGATAAATCACTTTTTAAAATTATTCGCAATTATAAGAAGCAAACAAAAATTAAAATACAAAAGTTGTTCTACAACAAATCTCTTAACAGCGGCTTTTAAAGAAAAAAGTACGGTATAAGAAAATTATTTAGATACACAAGTATGCAAAAGTCCTTCTTACTGTTATGAATAAAAGGAATGAGGAGAAAAAATATTTTTACAAACAACACATATAGCAATGTTTAATTTCTTTTGTAGTCTATTATTCATTCAATGTTAAATTTCGTTTATAGTCTATTAACATTTAACTGGAATGCTAAATTTCTTTTATAGTCTATTATTCACTTGACATGAAACTTTAGATTCGTGAAAAATGAATTATTATCATCTCTGATATTAATAATGAAGAATCTGTATGTATGTATAGTACGTATGTTCCTCGCATACATACATACAGGAAATCGCCGTGCCAACAAATTTTGAACAAATACAGTTCTTCACTCGAATATATACATCTCGAATCTCGAAATTTACATTTCAAATTTCTTTTTATTTATTTCATATTTTGTACGAATTTAATGAATTTTTGACTAGCAAACTTAACTAATCAAAAATTTATCTCAAGTCAAACTCAGCAAAAAAGAGAGCAATGGTAATACTGCTCAAAAGAAAACACTTTTATCTCCTGTACGCCAGACTGTTGCCACTCGGCAGAATGTAAGATATTTATCTTTCAGTTTTAATCAACAAGCTCGGTTGTTTAAAAGCAATATGTTTCCATTGCCTGAAATAAAACACTTTTATCTCCCATACGCCAGCGTGTTGCCAATCAGTAAAGCCTGTGGTTTCAAATTTAGTACGTCTGTTATTAACAAACCAAACTATTTAAAAGCAGAAAATGCAGTTCTTAAGAATATTTTTTTCACTTTTAAATCTAATTAACTCAAAAAATTTATAAAATTCTAATTAATTAAAATGTATTTAAATCATAAGGTGTTGAGTTAGAAGCATTAAACATTTTAATGAAATTACAGTAGTTTGCACGAAAAGGCGTTAGTCACGCTATTAGATATCAGGCACGAAACGGAGTTTTGCGTAGTCCACTGTAAGCGGCTATATCATAGTTCAAATTGTTGCTACCAAATATTATCGCCTTGTATTACTTTTTAAAAAAAATTAAATAACGAAGAATTTGCATGTATGTATGTATGTTTCTCTCACTGTGAAAAATTAACGGTACTTTGAGTCATCAAATTTTGAATAACGTAATCCTTCACCTGAACATTCGCACTTCGAATAAGCTCGAAATTTGTATTTCATATTTTGAAAAAATTTAATGAATTTTTTATTAATAA
Source organism: Stegodyphus mimosarum (assembly GCA_000611955.2). Taxonomy (NCBI): domain Eukaryota; kingdom Metazoa; phylum Arthropoda; class Arachnida; order Araneae; family Eresidae; genus Stegodyphus; species Stegodyphus mimosarum. The sequence goes on along the minus strand of KK118753.1, from coordinate 79,810 downwards.
ACTCGACGATTTAAAAGTGAGCTGGGGCAGCACTGCACGAAGTAAAACGTTTTTATCTCCAGTGTGCGAGACTGTCTGTCGAAAATCTAAAGATAAGTTGTTTTTAAATATTTTCTGATTTTGTTGTTGAATTGAATTTTACCTGCCGTAAGTGCTCAGAACATGATATTTAATAAATAAAGTTAACATACAAAATGCCAACAATTATAAAAAAAAAAGAAAAAAGAAAAAAGAAAAAAAAAAAAAGAAAAATTATTTTGCAAGATCTTACCAAGAAAACTGTGCATTGATATGATGAAGACTAAAAAAATTAGAAAGCATGTATGCCAACACTTAGTTCTAAACGTATGCTACTAAGCTGGTTTTTGAAGTTTTTTTTGCAATTTTTCTGTTGAATTGTGTAGGGCATAAGTGTGAAGAAAATGATACTTAATAATAAATTTAAAAAAATAAAAAGAAAACAACAGGAGTGAGTGTAACAGCACATTGGTAGCCTCCGGGTTCAGCAAGAGTGTAAAAAACCTTAACAAATCTTTTTTGGCGATCGTTAAAATCTGAGTCCTATCAGATCTTTTCCCCTTTTCTTTCTCCCCCCTATGGTGACTATTGTAGGCGACTGGCTGCGAAAGTGACTAATTTTCTAAATGAATGAAATGGTTGACCAATAGAAGAACAATATCATAAAAATCATCTTTAAGTGGAAATACTAGGATTGTTTTGAAGAAAATGTGACATATGAAAGAGTTCGTGGAAAAAAGATAGTTCAGCTTCATTTACAAGTTGGGTCTTTCTAAATGTATTGTTTTATAAACGTATGGATAAAAAAGTGATGGATTCTTTTGTTTACGACGGAGCTTTACTGGCACAAATGAGTCTAAATAAAAAGAAAAAAAACTTTCATCAGACCAAAATAAACATCTGTTTCAAATCTTAACATCTTACCTATTGTATTTTTACTTAAATCATAATAATATTTTGTTTTTCTATAAAGCATCTTGTTGATTTCTGTTATCGGGAGGATTCCGCTCCCGATTTAAAAAAAAAAAAATTTAAAAAAAAAAAAAAAAAAAAAAAAAAAAAACTGAAAGCTTTCAGATTTTACATTACGACCAAAGGCTTTTTTTTTTTAAGTTTTGTGTGTTACCTTTATTTATTCAATATCATGTTCTTCGCGCTTAAACCATAAAATTCAGTTCAACGGCAATATCATAAAATAATTTTTAAATGAGCATGTCTTTAGATTTTCCGATACATAGGCTTGCGCGCTGGAGATAAAAATGCGTTTTTTTTTCGTACAGTGTTGCCATTCCTCGCTTTCAAATCGTTCAGTTTGTCAATAAAAAAATTTTTAATGTCTGACAAAATATGAAATCGATAATAAAACAGATTCCAAATTCGAGATTAGGGCTTGCAGATGCCCATATTCGGTGGAGGTTCACGTTATTCAGAATTGGATAGCTCTAGATACCGTTGTTTTATCACAGTGCGAGAAATATGTATACATTTATGCAGATTCTTCATTATTTGATTTCTTTAAATATAACACAGGGTGATAATATTTGGCGGCAACAATGTGAAAAGTGAACCGACATTTATAGTGAATCAACGCAAAATGCCAAAACAAAATTAATAGCCCTTCTGGGCTAAAGCCCTTTGGGCTAAAAATAAAAAATCAGCATCGGATGGATTTTAAATGGTTTTCAGAGACGTTTGGAGAAATGATCTGAAAACTATGACGATTATGTGAATGAATTGCTTTCATTTTATATAGCTTTGGAATGCAATATTTCACTTCGCTTGAATTGGATTAGTTTATTCAAGCGTTTTTTCTGAAAATTCGAAAGCTGTTTTAGATAAAGGACGGAAATGTCGAGATATTTTCTTTAGAGAACGAAAGTAGATGCACACTTAATGCACATTTTTCATGAGCAGATTTCATAAATTCGATTTATATTAGATACTGACAGCTATTATCAGTTTATTTTATTTTTAAGTTAATATTGTTTTAAGCGTTTCCTTAACCAGAAATGAACGAACAAATTAGGTTTTATATAATATTTCAACTTTGTATACTTGTTTCCTTTAAATTTGATAGAAATGGAGAAAATAAAGAACATATTTAGATTTAGCAGTCTTAAATTTGATTCGTTTAACGTCAAAAAAAAAATTTAATCAGTTATTTACATTCTGGAAGAAATAGTGAAATTTGCAAAATATAAAAATGCTTATGCAGACTTATTAACAAGTATGAAGTATGTACAAGTATGTTAAATTAGTTACAAGTATAAATTTATGAAGAATGTCCTCATTAAACTAGTGGTACTATGGAATACAAAAATTGAAAAATATATATATTTTTGTCTCATTTAATTGTTTTTGATTTCAAAACGCTGATCTCTTATGTCTAAATGGAACACGGGAAGGAGTACACGGTAGAGAAATAGAGTTGAGCAGTGCATTTTTTTTTAATATATGAACATAATAGCGGGTATGATGCCCTCTAGCTGAAATGCATACTTGACAACGACGAGGCGAGATGGCAATAGTATCCCTGATAGCTTAAAGTAGTGCACATTTCTGTAGTAATCCTTTGGGAGAGCGTCTCGCGAGGCGTTGCAACTTGCTATCCGTTATCCCAACATGTCCCACACATGCTGTATAGGATTCAGATCCTGTGATCTAGCAGGCCACGGCAGTTGTAGAATGGTTCACTCTCCAGATAACTCCGCACCACCAGAACTCTATGTGGGCGAGCGTTATCGTCCATAAATATCGCGTCGATACCTATTATAGCAGTAAAAGGAGACTCAAGAGGGTATAGAATTTTGTCGCGAAATCAGACGGCTGTGACGAAACTAACAGGTATTACGTAGAGGTCGGTGCGGCCATTTGTTCCTACCCCATTCCATATAAGTAAGCCTCCTCCTCTATAATGGTCTCTTTCTACGACGTTCGGCGTCAGATAGCGTGTCCCTCGCCTCGCCATATCGTTGCCCTTTGAGATTTGTTCTGGATATTAAATCGAAACTCATCCGTAAAGAATACGTGGCATCACTGCTGTAGTATCCAACTGCGACGTTCGCGGGCCCAGTTCAACCGCTCTCTGACATACGATGGAAACAAAGGAACACAAACCACAGGTTGCCGGGCGTGCAGTCCACCTCCATGTAGTCACCGAGACACAGTTTGGCTAGATATCGGCCATCCTGCCAGCAGAAGATACATGAGACGCCCACTATTGTACTGTTAGTGGTCTACGGAGTCTTGCCCATAATATCAGGAAACGATCGTCTGCTTTTGTGTTACGGCGCCCAGATCAACGGCTTTTACGAGGGTTTTGATCACTTCCACAGCTTGTTCATGACACTACGATGCACAGTCAACTTTCTCGCAACAGCGGGTTGTCTTGCACCAGTTTGCAACGTCCCGACAGCCTTCAACGCATTTCATCGTGCAAATGGTGTCTCATGCTTTCCGCTTTGACTATCTCGGATTACATGGAACTACCGATGCTTGTGAACTGACGCATGGGTCCAGCATGCCCCCTTAGCATGCCTTGGTGTGACTGCGGATTGAGTTTTATGCTATTTTTAAGTGTCTATTTGCATTCCGCTACACAACCTTTATCTGATATGCAAATTGTATGTTTTAATTCTTCTTTTTACATTCGTACCTTTTCTACTAGCATTTACTGCTTATTTTTTGAGCACGAGTGTAGCTCTATGTGCCATCGTTTTCCCACAATGTGAGGATCATACATATATATTCTTCATTAATTAATTTTTTTTATATAATAATGTGGGGCGATAACATTTGGTGGCAAAAATTTGAAAAGTGACTCGGACACAAAAGTGATACGGACAAAATGTTAGTTTCGAGTCTAATAGCCCCGCTGGGTTAATAACTTACGCTTTAGAGAATGGCAACATAATGCCGCGTGAAAGATAAGAATATTTATTTCAGGTAGTGGACACATATTTCTTTTACATCGTGAGTTTATGAATTAATTTCGAAAGGCAGATATCTTACGAGTTGTCAAGTAGCAGCATCGAATCTTAAATCATCGAGTTTGTTAATCAAAGTTTAATTAAATTCGCACAAAATGTAAAATAAAACAAAAAGGAACAATATGAAAGGATTTGGAACAAATAAGAAGGCATGGATGTTTGTAAATGTATTGTATCTCTGCGGCAAGGGAGCACTCTAAATAAGCGGCGAGCAGAAAGTGCTCCGAAAGGCT
>KK118753.1:49484-75494 GCA_000611955.2 Stegodyphus mimosarum | reverse complement strand
CCCCGGAGAATCTCGGAACCTTCTTCCCGGGGTGCCACTCATCAAAATTGGGGGCTCTACTGAGCGAAGTCGTATTGTCACATATATAGTGCTCACGTCTGTTCCCAACGACAGGCGCATCTTGCACTCATTGCCACGATGAAGTTCGTGGGCTTATTCTGATTCTACTATCAGATAAGTAAGATGAGTCACAACACAACACATAAGATATCGTCATTTCTAGTTCCATGTATCCTTGAATCTCCCCCCACCGCCCCCCGTTACCGACACCCACTGGTGCTTCCTAGACCTCAAATTATTCAATGCTGCTGGAACTACTCTATCTGCATTGTTTGCTACAGCTTTCGCAAACTGTTGCCATTATGTTCGTGCCCGTTCAATCTGCTTTGCCACGCGTAATGATTTTCAGAGAACGTCAAGAGCATTAGATATCTGCGTTTTTTTTTTTTTTTTTTTTTTTAAAGCTCTTCACTATTATTGCTTCATCAGTCACAGCCCAAATCACTACGCGGATGAACTCCTTTCAGAATTTAAGAGATCTCGCTTTTTTAATGCCTTGAAAAAAGTGAAAATTACGCGAATGCTTAAAAATTGTTTCTCAGGACTTTGTGCTAAAATACGCTAAGAAAATTAGACGGCGGGAGGAAAAGAAACGAATTAATAGGGTACTAGATATACTAAATTTTCCAAAATAGACAATCACTCAATTGGTAAACTAACAATTAGCATAAGTCCGATAAAAGGTTAACAAAATTTATTCTTATCAAAAGAAATATAACAGAATGCTGGAATTTTCCTCAGAGAAATTTGTACAAGTGTTCAAAATATAATCAAAAGAATAATAATATAATCAGAATAATTCAATATAATCAGAAGTTATACTGAAGTTATACAATATAATCAGAAGTTAAACTACTAAAAACGATAAAATACAGGGCATTGCAAAGCGTTATCTAAAGAGAAAGCTAATTCCAATTTATCTCAGTTCGCGCGAAACTACAACTTATAAGGTTTCTCCTTCAATCTCTTTTCGTGAGCATAAACTGTGAAACCTTATGTGGAGGACAGTGAGCAAATCTAGGCTATGTCCTTTAGTTTTGAAGAACTACAAAGTCAGAAGGAGGGTTTAAAAGTGATCCTTTAATTCAAATAAATACAACTCTTCAAATTGAGAGTAAGCCACTACTTGGGCTGAACTAAAATAATATGAAAATAAAGTGTGTTAACAAATCAATTCCCTAACGTAGCTTAAGTAGGACGGCGAGGGAAGCTTAACTCTTAGTGAAATGCAATAATGCGAATTTCACTAGCAAACACTGGTAATTGCAAATGCCTATGAAGGCGAACTTTCAGTAGATAGAGGAAATCTTTGCGCGCACAGCCTTACGGCGATAAATCCAAGGCTCTGTCTTTCCCCTCGTTAACTCCTGCCTTTTAACTGCTAACAGATATATGCGATTTGCATAAATATCTCACTCGCGCTAAATTCGGGCAGGAACTGAAACTTTGAGATATCGATAGGAAAGTTCAAACTAAAAATAATTTGGTTAATTAAAATAATGAATGCTACAAACTTGCAAAAACAGTAACTAAGCAACTAACTAAACAACTGAGCTGAGATGTCTCTCTCCGGCTTTAAATAGTTTTTAACCGGCCACACGAGATAGTTCTAACATTTTCTGCTTCTCGAGATTTCTGGAAACCAAAAAGAGGATGAAATTACGGTTACAGCTAACATAGTGGTCAAATACACTTCTTCAATTGCAATACAAATTACAGAGATAAATTTGTAGAGACATTAGATTATTTCGAAGCAGAAGAGACGAAAAATGAGCAACGCCTTCGCCAGGAATCGAACCACGGACCTCTCGGTTACGCGTCGAGCGTACTGACCACTAAACCACGAAGACATGCGAAGAAGGCGGGAGAAATGCCTTATATACTCCCCTCTTTTAAAGGACGACTGGGGATTAGGGATCCAGACGCCAAATCCTGGTGATGGAGAATCATCATCCACCACCTTTTAGTTCGGGCGCCGCTTAGACATTAGGTATTTTTGAAAGCAAAAGAGATGAAAAATGAGCAATATCCTCGCCCGGACTCTAACCACGGACCTCTCGAATACAAGTCAAGCGTGATGACCACTACACCACGAAGGAATGCGAACAAGGCGGGAGAAACGCCCTTTTCCGAAATTTTGCTCAATGTTAAATGCACGTGCTCCTGTATTTTTTTACTTTTCTGGCATAGCTTTCTCTTAAAATCTGTGTCGAGCTGCACTGCACGGAGAAATACAAGAATTTTAATTACACTTCTACTAAAATTAGCTAACTCAATACAAAATTCGTAACGCTGCCCCCTTCCCAAAGACTGCATGTTCCGGGCAGTACAATCCCTGAACAGAAAGCCATCACTGGCATTCAATCCCAATTCTGACACCAAGAAATGTTGCGTGCGTACAGGTTCATAATAGATTGAATGCAGAAGTCCGATAAAAGGTAAATAAAATTTATTATTATCAGAAGAAATATAACAGAATGCTGGAATTTTCCTCTAAGCAATTCATACAAGTGTTTAAAATATCACGCAATGTAATCAATATTTATACTTTAAACCAAAAACGTTAAAATACAACGCAGTGCAAAGCTTTATCTCAAAGCAAAGCTTAATCCAATTTATCTCAGTTCGTGAACTATAACTCGCAATAACAGCAACTAACGAAATAACTGAGCTGATATCCGTTCCGTTTCGTTTACCTCTGTTATACTGGGCTTAGCCCAAGTGATATGGCTGTTTAGCCAGTTTTCTTTACATAAGGCATCCTGGAATTAAAAGATCTAGGAAGGTGTCATAAAGACAATATGTGATCAGTTAAAAAAAAGAAGGTGGCTCATTGCCACTGAAGAATTGTCATCGTGTGGTGGTGTGAAATACAATTCAGTAGTAAGAATAATGAAAAATGAGGTGAGGATTTACATACAATCAACATTATAAAACAAATTCCATTTAGCTAAGTCCATTTGGATGGCCTCGTCACGTGATGCCGGTGGATCCTTGTCATTGGCTGTGGACAAGAATCATGTAAAATCACAATTTAAAAAAAATAGATATAATAAATCAGAAAACAAAATTGTCTGCTGTAGGTTAGAGTCCTATAATGTCTATACGGCAAGAAATTTCAGTATAAAAGTATATGATCCCTAAGAAAATCAAAGTCCAAATTAGCGTCACGCGCCGTGGTGCTAATACATTCACTTCATCGGCTTTGACAAATAAGCATAGGATAGTGCATGATTATAATAATAAATATGATCGAGAAATGAAAGTACCAGTTTTCTGGAATAGTAAGATGTAAACATAAGGGGTAAAAAGTACAGAAAAAAGAATATATACAGTATATACAGTAAATGGCTTTTGATAGACATGGCACAGTCCTTGCATTGTGACTTGCCATTGGCTGGGCAAATTACTCCTGAAATATGCTGGAAAAACTCTTTCAAAGAAATATTTTCATTTCAGACGTGGTTGAAACTATTTTTTCCTTGAAAGTACGACTTGTATATCGCATAGTAAAAGGGGTTTAAATATGTGAGAGTCTCTTACAAGAAGCTGAGATAAGTCAAAACATTCAAAGTCCATGGTCACGTGGGAGGTCACCCTCCCAGGTTGTGGCTTTAAGGTATGCTGCTTAAGTTTGATGGAAAAAAGCTTAAGTTGGATGATTTTCATTTAGATTAAGCGAAAAAGCTACAAATGCTACAAAAAAGCTACAAATCTTCTTCTAGGATTTCATAATTGAAAATCTGGAATTGATTAAGCAGATTGCAAGAGTAGGCTTTCTGAAAAAGTTTTTCATTAATCTTGTGAAGGTGATCTTTTAACGGTTCGATGTTAAGATCGCTATGTAACACAGAGTTCATTACATAGTAGGGTGCGTTTGTTGCAATTCGGAGGAATTTACTTTCCACAATTTCGAGTTTATATAAGTGTGTGGATTTTGCCGTAGTCCAAATAGGAGAGGCGTAGGTGAGAATTGGTCGCACTGTTGTAGGGTAAGTCAGGCGTTTTTTGTCAAGTCCAAGATTTGAATATTTTCCAATCAGGCGAATGACACAATTAATTACACGCAGGGCTTGATTTCTGATGCTGCTGATATGCTGCGTCCAAGTAAACCTGTCAATGATGGTGACACCTAGATATTTCGAGTGTCTCACGATAGGCCCAGCTTCGTTAAGATGCTAAGATTTTTGGTTATAGGTTTATATTTCTTTTGCCTGCGGATGGGCAGAAGTTGTGACTTACTGACTTTGATCTTAATCTTCCATTTGCTGCACCAAGCTTCAATTTGAGGGGTGAATTACTGTAGAATCTTGATAGAATGGTTTATGTTAGCAGATTTTACGGCAGTGGCCATGTCATCCGCATAACAGGCCAGTATGGAATTAGAAGCGTTGATTTTCGGGATGTCAGCAGTATAGAACAGATACATGATCGGGCCAAGGACACTTCCCTGTGGAATTCCACTTTTAATCATCCTTTCAGAGGAAAACGTATCATAAACACAAACTTTAAAGGTCCTTTGAGTGATGAATGAGTGCAGGATGTGCAGCAGCTCAAGTTCAAAGTTGAAATCCATTAGTTTGATGATAACTCCCTTATGGCAGATGTGGTCCAAGGCTTTCGCCACGCCTAACATTAGGATATTGCGTATGAGAACTTTAGGCAAAAATTTAATTGCTTTATTGGTGACGCCATCGATTCCAGGAGCTTTTCTGGGTTTAGTGAGAGTTTATTAGTGAGACTTCTGCAGGGGTAGTGAGAGTAATAAGATTTTTTACGGTGGGTGAGTTAATCCAGTTTTGGAATTTGATTAGCGAATCTCTTTCAAAATTTGTATCACAAGGCATTAAATTTGGAGTGAATTGTTCCTCTAGATACGAAGCAAACGCATCACTCATTCTCTTGGTAGGAAATATCAGAGTTTTCATTGTAAAGCATAGGACGGTTTGTAGCATAAGAATTTTTGAAATTTTTAACTAACTTCCAAAGAGAGTCGTCTTGAGCATTAAGATTTAGTAGTTTTTCAGACTAGATTTCATCTTTAAAACTATTAATTTCTTTTCTAATTTCTTTGCTGAGACAATTTGTACACGATTTATAGACGATATATTTATGATACGCGGATCCCACGTCATGTGATATTCTTTTCGGAGCCTATTGCGCTTCCGCATCTTGTCACGTGTGCATCGAGGGAGGTGTAAAGCGTCGTCTTTAGCATTGAATCGTTTATTTGCCTCAGAGATCGCTGCATGGATGGTCTATGTCACATCATTAATTGCTTTATCAATGCCCTGCTTATCTTGCAGATTTTCGAATGCCAAATTGCTTTTAACAAGAAGATTTTGAAAACGCGTCCAGTCAACTCTGTTGCGATATGTGCTATTGATTACTTTGGTTATGCCTAAATATGCCATTACTGGAAGATGATCCGAAGTAAGCTCGTGTTTTACATCCAAAACCATAGGAAGCGAAGTGGTCGAGAGCGCTAAGTCCAGAGTGTCCGAAAATTCAATGCGCTCAGGCTTGTAAGTGTAATCATCCGGCACGTAGATGGAAACAGGATTGTTGATGGGGAAATTGTGAAGAATTTTGCCATTAAGATTCGTTTTACGGCAATTCCAAGCGACGTTTTTTGCATTAAGATCACCTGCCAAAATTATTGGTAAGTTATCAGGTAAGAGGTTTTTTAAGCAAAACATCATTTAGTCTATTTTGAGGCAGATGCACTAAAATACAGTTTATAAAAAAAACTGAGCTGATACTATGATACTATTTTGTTTTGAAAGTTTCGGCAGGAATTTTATCCTGCTATTACTGGCACCACAGATAGTCCCGGCATGGAGTGACATCACGTGAATTACCACGTTACCCTCTGAAGAGCGGGAATCATGTTATTAAAAGAATGGCCCTGACCAATTTAGTTAAAGTGAACAAGTATGTTATCTTTGAGATTGTGATTATGGCATGTGACCCATCCAACTGATCGTGACCGTGAGTGCTATAGGTACTATATATATGCAAAAAGAGTGTATGCAAGTATGAATATGTATTCAAATATGAAGGTAGAATTAGATGTCATAAGTGGAAGTGTGAGTGGTGTAAGGCCTTAGATTAATATCCTCCTCCAGAAGTTCATATTTGAAGTTATCGGTGTAATTTACTGTGTCATTGGTAGTTGCTTTTCTGTAGAAGTTATTATTGAGCCTTCCAATGAATATTTTGATTTCCTCAAGTTTTAGGTCTTTGTGTAAATCTATGTTGCGAATAAACCAGGGGGCCTCAGTGATTTTTCTAAGAAAATTATTTTGGAAAGCTTGAAGTTTGTTGAAATATGTGGTTGACGCGGTGCTCCAGGCAGGGGATGCGTAGGTAAGAATAGGGCTAAAAATGGAGGTGTATATACGCCTCTTTCTTGCCAGATCCAGGGGTGATGTAGATGCGAGGATATTTTCAAGTTTTCTTGAGACCCCAGTGGCCTTACCTATGGCGCTGTTAATGTGCGGTTTCTAGGTTAAAGTGGAATTAAATTTCACACCCAGGTAGGTCGCCTTGTTGACAAGCGGGACTCTTTCTCCGAATAAAGTTAGTGTGGAATCAATATTTTTGCTGCGGTGTCTCCCAATCAGAAGTAATTGAGACTTGGAGGCGTTAATACAGGTCCTCCATTTTCTGCACCATTGCTCAATTACAAGCATCCTGCCCTGGGTGTTATGGCGTGCTTGGGGTTGGGTGATGATGTGAGAATGGCTGTGTCGTCTGCGTAGCATGCAGTTATTGTGTTATGATCGTCAAACATTGGAAAATCTGCCGCGTAGATTAAATAGAGAAGCGGGCCAATATTTGAGCCCTGGGGGACGCTCGCCATGATTTTTCTGCTGGTGGAATAATGCTGACCAATTTCTATGCTGAAGGTGCGTTCGTTAATGAATGAGTTGATGAGTAGGATTAATTCTCTGGGGATATTGGTGTGAATGAGTTTGTAGAGGAGTCCGTTATGCCAGACGAGGTCAAAATCTTTGGCCACGTCTAGCATAAGAAAAGCAATGGTTTGGTGTTTGTGAATTGCAGAGATGAGGAATTCTATTCTCACAAGTTGCATGGTAGTGGAGAGACCTTTATGGAATCCAAACTGCTGATTGGGCAGCGAACTGAGCACTGGGTCCAGCCTAGCATATACAATCCTTTCCATAATCTTTCCCAATGATGGGAGAAGGCTAACCGGCCTGAAGATTTCCACAACAGTATGATTTTTCCCTAGCATAGGAATGAGAATGATGGTAGCTTGTTTCCATTTCGTTGGAAAATAATTTAGGAAAAGAGAGGAGTTTATGATTCCGCAAATCCTGTCAATGTATTTATTGGGAAGCTTTTTGATTATTTTGTTTGAAATATTATCATTACCAGGTGCTTTTCTGTTGTGTAGTTTATTAATGATATTTTTAATTTCAGATCTTTCTGTAAATTTTGGAAGGTTGTTGGTTGTGGGCTGAAGGAGCCAACGATCCACAGTGTTGTTTACATGAGCAGGGAATGAGGAATCTGCAGGAGAGGTGTTGGGGATAAATTGTTGTTCAAAGTGGTTTACAAATGCGACAACTTTCTCTTCGTCCGTGTAGATGTGACCAGTGCTTGTGTGAATAGGCATGTTTTTGTTTCTGACAGTTTTCTGTCCTCTGATAAATTTCCAGAATAAGCCGTCCTCGGAATTTAAGTTTTCTATTTTTCTATTCCAGTTTTCACGTCTGTATCCTTCCAACTGTTGCTTAATTTTCCTATTAAGTCTGTTGACACAATTTTTGACTGCAAGGTCATGAGAGTAACTGTATAGTTTTCGTAATCTGTTGCGCTCGCGAATCATGTTCCTTGTATCATGCGGTATCTTCATAAGCTGAGTACTGCTGACATGCACAGTTGTGGAGGAATTGAATGCTGGAATGATGTGATTGGTAAGAGTTTCAACAGCCAAATCGATGTCAGTCTTGGTTTTGAGAGGGCTAGAAGTGAGGGGAAGTGTGTTGAGAGTGTTCTTAAATTTGTTCCAATCTGTAGTTTTGTAGGTGCGTTCGTGAGCGGATTTAGGAATTCTTACATGTGCAAGCACAGGAACATGATCCGAGGAGAGATCGTTAACAACTTCTGATTTGATTGGAATGTTATTTGAAGTGAGAAGGATATCTAGTATGTCAGGATATTGTCTGGGGTTGGTAGGACGGAATGTATATTCATCTGGGGGGTGAATAAAGTACGGATTATTAAAGAGAAAATTATACAGCAAATCGCCGTTGTGATTGGTTTTTCTGCAGCCCCAGCTGGTGTGCTTTGCGTTTAAATCCCCTTCCAGAATTGTTGGGAAGGTGTTTTCCAGCATGTTAATGAGATGATGATCTTGTAAGTGCAGGTCAGGGGGGTTGTATAACGCACAAAACGTAATTTTTCCCCATTTCGGAACATCCACTATGATCTCCTCATGGTCATGCGTGTAGTCAGAACGTAGAAAGCATAATTTGTATTCAAATTGAAAAAATGTAATTGGCCACTATGTTAGCTGTAACCGTAATTCCGTCCTCTTATTGGTTTCCAGAAATCCAAAAAATTTATCAAAGTACTCTGACAAAAAATTGAGCCTTTTAAGAGAAATCTATGCTCGATATTCACCTGAGAATTTGGGCTGAGCGGGCGTTTTGCACACCTGTGTGCAGCTTTCCAATCCATATCATATGCTCCTGAGCTAATACGTCTCTCCTTTAAATAGTTTTTAACCGACCGCGCGATATAGTTCTAGCATTTTCTGCTTCTCGGGATTTCTGGAAACCAATAAGAGGACGGAATTACGGTTACAGCTAACATAGTGGCCAATTACATTTTTTCAATTTGAATACAAATTACCGAAATAAAATTTTACTCAATGTTAAATGCCCGTGCTCTTGTAATTTTGCTTTTCCGGCATAGATTTCTCTTAAAATTCGTCTCGCGCTGCATTGCACGGGGAAATACAAACACGAAGTCTCGGGGTAAGATTTAAAGCATTTTATCAAGGTATATCTGAACGTTCAGTCACTCAACTGGTAAGCTAACAATTAGCACACATAAAAACATTCATTTTTCATAATTTTTTACAACAAGGAACACATCCTTCATCTTCATATGTAAAGAACTTCTTTTTTGTTTTGTCTAATGTCAAGACGATTAAATACTGCGTTTTTATTTATTCCCGTCTTTGCGATATGATGCGCTTATGAAGAAAAGCGCGTCATCTCGCAAATGTAAACGTTGATCATTTGCTTTAAATAAATTTACCTAGATCTTAGAGTTTTCTTATTGGCTTATAACATTCTCATTATTATCTTTTTAGGTTCTGTCTTAAGTGGAATTAACACCTTAACTGTTGATTCATTTTAGCCTTAATTTTTCTTTCCGCAAATCGATAATATGATGAAAGTAAGGTTTCTTATTCCTTTTAATTCCATATTAAGATGAAATTCGTCTTCTTTCATGTTATTGAAATAAAGGAAAAACTAAATTCATTTTTAAAACACTGAGTTTCGTCGGAGATCTTCATAGTAACCGTTTTACAAAACACGGTATTTGACGCACTTCGGCGCCAAAAAAAATCGCCAAATTTTAAATGGAATTAACACCTTAACTGTTGATTCATTTTAGCCTTAATTTTTCTTTCCGCAAATCGATAATATGATGAAAGTAAGGTTTCTTATTCCTTTTAATTCCATATTAAGATGAAATTCGTCTTCTTTCATGTTATTGAAATAAAGGAAAAACTAAATTCATTTTTAAAACACTGAGTTTCGTCGGAGATCTTCATAGTAACCGTTTTACAAAACACGGCATTTGACGCACTTCGGCGCCAAAAAAAATCGCCAAATTTTAAATGTGGGCTATACTGAAGCTGCTCCTTCTTCTTAATAAAAATTCATTTTTGATATTGTTAATAAATTTTATTTAGACTTTTCAAAGCATAAACATATAACTACTCCATCTCAATCAAAACTCTTAGTTCAACTTTCCATACCTAAAATCCTCAGAATAATTCCGTCAAAGCATAAATCTGTTTCCTTTATTTGTGACTCGATTTCTTTACTTTCTTTTATCATAGGAGATATTTTAAAAAGTCTTATTTATTCAAATGCCATTAATGCTAGCATGAAAACGTAAAACTGCAAATACAGTAACAATTTACTCAGTATGTTAACGATAAAAGACTTCTGACAGTTTTGAAAGATCAAATGTGGGCACCTATGTTTCGCTATGCAAACAAGTAGGAATGAGGAATACAAAATGGATATTTCTTAAGTATCAGGCTACATAAAAATACCGAAAATCTAATTTTTCATTGCAGGAAGTGCATACACAGACCCACTCTCTCTTAACCTAGAAATGAGTGAAATGATTTTATCAGACTCGCAAACGAGGGCAAAGTAACTTCTTTCAGTTCCACCTAATATCGTGTTTTCTACTCCGGCTTTGTATTTCGTAATATGTTTGTTTATAAGTCCCAGAAGTGTTGGCATTTTGCAAGATCATTTTTCCTGGTGACGCTTTGAATACGACATTAAAAAGGAAAATATTAAATTAAATTAAGAAAAAAATACTCGAAAACACTTGCTCACAGAACTATTAGTATTATCACAGGATAATAATTTTTAATCACTGATTTAACTTCTATACTAGTAATTCGACCCGTCTTAGGTAATTCTTCATTAGTTAGTATATGGCTATTAGCTCAGGAAGAAATCTCTTTATGATGCATTTTTGAAGAGGAAGTAATTCATATTTGCATCACATATGACAAAAATCATACTACAACTACTTCGGCCCATAACTGGGAATCGAAAGCTTAACATAACTATGAGTGCGCTGCTTTGTTCAAGACCCAAGCTGACTCTTGGCTCGTAAAACATTTGAAGATTATCTGCCCTGGGAAGGGTTTTCCTTGAAAGACTTTCTTGCAAATTAAACCTATCGGTCCTGTTGGTGGCGTTTGCCACCTACATATGTAAAGGTCTATTTTATAGGTAGTACGCATTGTTATACTATTCAGCGACAGACGTCTCATCTGGTGCATCGTCCGCATGTGTTTTTCCAATAAATTGTTTACCTTGAGACCTAATGCTGGAAATTGCCACCAGATCCTAGTTTCTATAGCTCAAGTAGGAATTTGTTTATATGTAGCAAGGGAGTTCTTCGAACACCTATAAACAGGATTTTGTAGACTTTCATTTTCCCTTTCTCTTTTTTTTCCTCCCGTGTCTAAAAAAAAAAAAATCCAGGGCTGAATTTAAAGAGGGGGGTGCAGAATTGAGAAATAAAGTTACCTTTAAGCTAACTCTATAACTTAAATTTACGAATTTTTCACCTAAATCTGTGCCCACGTAATTTTCATTTGTTAGTCATGTAGCAAGAATTTGCAGTTTTTTTTTTCTTTTTGTGTGTGACATGATCATACATGCAAGTTAATTTTTAATTAGCAATTTGATTTCGAAAGTGATCATTCATCCATTGTAACATCCACAGGTAAAGTCAGAAGTAGTTAAACAGAATAAAAAAGTTAGGCATAGTTAGCTGGGGAATGTCTTAAGGGTTTTGTGTTCCTTGTTGTAAGTGTCTCTTATAAGCATATACTCATCACAGACTTGAATTCCATGCATGTTGGTTATTTTTCAAAATACCTTCGGAATCGCATCAATTTCTTTTGTGAATCTTCATTATTAGTTTTTAAGAAGTTACGTAATAAAGGAAAATTACCACTATTTTTAGCCTTTCAAAAGTATCAGTTAACAGAATGCAGGCAGTATCCAAAAGCAAATGAAATATGCTGATTTGAAATTTTTCCAAATCATTTATGATAATTTGACATTACACTTTTATCGAAATTCTCATGTTTTATTCTTCGTCGAATCTGAACAACGGATTTAAATTCTAATTCTTCCTTACTATTATTTTTTACGCTATTTCAAACAAGTTCTTGTAGTTTGAATCTGTTTTGTATTCTAATAAAATGTTTTGAACCTTTCAGTGAAATATTAAACAAATTTAATGTTTATAATTTATCTCGTACTTATGTGTTATATTCATTCCGAAATGAACGATGTAGACTTTCCCTTATTTTTGCATAACAAATTTATTTTAAGTTCGATACCTTTCCTGAACTCCTCAACTCCCCCTCGCATTTTCTCGCCAGGATGTAAATTTAAAGTTACGTGAAATGAGTATTTAAACGGCTGAATCTCTGAGCTTATTCAGAGCATTTCGAAATATAACAAACATACGTGGAATTTTGTTGAGTCAACCTGTTAGACGTAATTTAACGTGCTAATCCAGCACTATTCTATTTTAGATTTGAATTTATTTTGTATCCTATGTTTAAATTCCACCGCAACCGGTCAGTGTTATTGTAAAGCACGAAGTCCGTGCTTTTCTATTCTGATCTGAATTAATAATAATGAATAATTCTGATCTGAATTAATAATTCACCCTCCTTCTGAGCTGATAATTCATTCGGGCCTGTGCGAGAATTCGCTAGGTTCATTGTAGGATCTAGTTAGGTTATGTGGAATAAAAGAGAAAGATCTTACAACATATAGTCAAATTAATTAAGATAGAATAACACGCCGAACAAGTATTAATCTAGAAGTCAAACAACAAAAATCAGTGTTATATTTGCAAATTTTCACAGGACTAGTTTCGATGGTTTTACCGAACCATGATCCTCAGCTGCCAAAGCGCAAATCAATGAGATAAGATATAGTGATTAGATAAGATACGATAAGAATGGCTGGTCAGGAGTTAAGCTACTGGCGCCATCTGTTAATAAAACGATAACTGACAGATAACTTCCTTAAAGGCTGAAGGTAAAGATGGATGGGAATTAGGGTCGTTAACTAGAACAGAAAGATTTTTTTGAATCTGAAACGCCTCTACAAGCAAAAAAATCTTTCTGTTCTAGTTAACGACCCTAATTACAGTCCATCTTTACCTTCAGCCTTTAAGGAAATTATGTGTCAGTTATCGTTTCATTAAGAGATGGCGCCAGTAGCTTAACTCTTGACCAGCCATTCTTATCTTATCAAATCACCAGTGGCGGCTCGTAGCTAAAATTAGTGGGGGTGCTGTTCCAAAAAACTTTAACCTTTGTTTTAAACCTGTGTAAAAGGAAACAAACATGTATAAAAGGAAAATTTATTTTGAAACTTCCATGAAATTTTACAAAAGAAAAATTAACCTTTATTACTTTAACTTAAATACTTTAAACTTAATTACTTTAACTTAAATTGTTACAGTTGAAGCTTTACCTATTCATTTAAAAATGAAATCCATTCTTCTTGTTTTAATTTGCGCGAAGAGATCAATAATTTTCTCCTTGATCTCTGGATGGCAACTGAGGAAATTTTTCTATATTGAAAGCATTGGCGCATGAAAACGAAAGCTCTTGAAGTTCACTTACAGTCACAGAATTTATTACTTGAGGATGCAAGGACATGGTTAAAGTTTTCTGTAAAATAAAAGAACGGAAAAAAATGAATCAAATAGACTAGCTGAAAAATAATCTAACCAAGAATATGGTGTATGATTTTTAAACACAGCACACGTGGAGTAAAAAAAAAGAACCAGCTCCCAACGATACTCCAGATTCGGCACTGTAAAAGCGACAGTGCTCTCTCTCTCTCAGCCTCGTACGCTCCTTCCTAAGAGCGCATGCGCAGAACAGCCAAATACCACACGCGCGGAGTAAGAAATAATCACTTTTCCAGAATTTCGACATTGAAAGAGCGACAGTGCTGCTTTCTGTGCACGCTTGCGCAGAACAGCCTTGTGAAGCGCAGTTTCATACAAAAACTTTCGTACCTTTTTCATAAACTGGAGGATGGCTACTGACATTAAGTTTAAGGATTATATATTGTAGAAGTATAAAGAAAGAATTAAAGAAAAAAGGGCTCATTATATTAAATATTAAAAATAATAATAAGTGGAAACAGGGGGTGCTGCAGTTCCACAGTGCTTATTACGAGCCGCCACTGCTAATCTCTATATCTTATCTCATTCATCTGCGCTTTGGCAGCTGAGGGTGATGGTTCGCACCAAGGACCAAGGCGAGGGCTTACGGAGTACCTTTGCTAATTAAAGATATTACCTCCACATCTTTGTTAAGAAATAATGAATAATTGAGAAAGGGCAATGGCTAAAGGAATGAAAAAGAACCACCGTTAAGGTTTAAATGCCCAGAGTTGAATTAAGAAGTCCACACAAAGGGACAGGAAAGCCTTTCTGAAGCTCGCTTACCTGGGGTGGGGGAAATCCTCAGTGAGGCAATTTAGTACTGAAAGGAGTGATAATTGAGGCGATTGCTGGCACGCGTCAGCATGAAAAGCAGTCGGACAGGTTGAAAGAAATAAGAAACGGGAACAAGTCCAACCTTCGGGAAGCCATCGGAACTAGTCCTGTAAAAATTTTCAAATATAACGCTGATTTTTGTTGTTTAACTCCTAGATTACTACAGTCAAATTATCGAAAAAGAATATAAATTTAAAATATTTTATTTTAATAATATTTTGTTCTTATTTTACCTTTTAATGAAAATCGTCATAATTTATCATCTTTTCCAGTGCACCAATTTTCCAGTGCATCTAGCAGAAATTGTAAATTTCTCCTTCTCCTAGATGAGATCACAGGTGCTGAACTGCTTCAGTTTTATTTTCTCAGTGAATAATCTAATAATTGCAGCAATATTAAATAGGGTATGGTTTTCAAAAGGACTTGTTTAAAGTTTTATTTAAAAAGAAAAGAATAATAATATTCCCACTGATTTTTAAAGCATCACTTAATACTAAATTCAGAGTAAGAGCAGCACACACAGTGAATATGCCGCAAGGTTTGCATTTTATACAAACCTCGAAGTTAATTGTTTCATCATCTTTCCTAATTGTATCGTGTCCTTCTTCACTCATATCCTGAAGAACGTTACACTTTTTTCGAATGTTTAAGTGCTGCTTCATATATAAATAAAAATCCCTAGATAACATGGGTTCTCAACCAAGGTGGAATTTCTTAGTTCGGGGGTCACCTTTTGATTTATTCTATTGACCTTTTGATTTAGTCTATCTTAATTAATTTGACTATATGTTGTAAGATCTTTCTCTTCTATTCGGCGTGTTATTCTTAGTATTTAGTTTTTTTATTCTTAGTATTCAGTATTTAGTTTATGAATGTAAAAAAAAAAAAAGTTCTTTTATTGAAGTTTTGTATTTATCAAAGTTTTGAATTTATCATTTTCTACATTTTTTGTAGTTTAATTCATAAGACACGTTAAAAAAATCTAAATCTAAATAAGTATAAGTATATATTTTCCGAGTTTCAGAAAAGAGGGAAGGGAGGGCGGAATAATCTTCTAGCAATGGTGAAAGCGGTACATAGGGCAAAATATGTTAAGAACAGATTCTCTAGAACAAGGGTGGGTATTAAGTCGATCGCGATCGACCGGTGGACCACCAAGACATTTTGGGGTCACCGCGTTTACTAAGACCTAAAAGACACTCATACTAAAAAAAGCATATTTATGGAGCACTGATGCTCCATTCGACGAAATGCAAAATTTTAAAAGCACGTAGTTCAGAACCAAAGAATGATTTTTGGAATCTAAGGGACGAAGTATCCTAATTTTAAAAAGTTGCATTTCATTTAACATCGTTCTTTGGCTGTACCTACCTGTGTGAATCTGCATTTCCAACGATGAATATAATTAAGACAACATATCGTTCCCGTCTCACAGACGACCGCTTACAGTCCAGTGCAAGATTAGCAGTTAGTAATTATAACCGAGATATTCCAAGATTGGCTGACAGTATGCAGAATTAAGTCTTCTGCTATCTATAACTACGAGAACTATCTTTAGATGAAAATGATTTATTTTCTAATGTATTTTGAATTGCTTGATAAGAAATGCATCATTTGAAATTATTATATTTGTGGCTATTATTATTATGTTTGTATCTTGCGTTTTGCTTTAAGCGCGGTTTTAAAAGAGTAAGTTTTTTTAGGTAGGGTCAGGTAGATTAAGTACATATTTCGTATCTATTATTAAGTTAGAATAAATATTGCAGACCTTTTTTTAGCTCGCCACACCTATGCCATTGGGTGGACTCCAACACCTTGAAAAAATTAGAAGTAGACCGTAGCCTGGAAAGTCTGCCCACCCCTGCTCTAAAATCATATTTCAAAAAAAAAAAAAAAAAAAAAAAGTTTTCAATGATTTCGATTATTCCATTAACATCATGACAAGAATTATTGCCTATTAATATATGTTTCGAAAACTTAAGAGTTGTATATAATGAAGAATATTTTAATCTAAGACTTATTTTTTTGGCTGAGAGACTACGTTAGATTAGGTTTTCTGGCTATGGTAAAGCACACAAGGGCTAGGGCTATCTGCTTAGGGAGCGGTTGCCTTCCGTGAGAACTTTCTAAGGAAGATTATCTCGTATTCACGCTACACATACGGAAAATCACAAAAAAACCGACCATTCAGCCAGCCCCGTTCTCTTGGGATCGAATTCAGGTCAAACTTCTAACATTCAACGGTCTCAACCTTTCGGCCACTAATGAGCCCTTTGGTTGATAGGTTGCGTTGTTCAGAAATACTTACAAAAGCAAACAAAGGGTGAAGCCGCTTTTCATGAGACGTCTAAAATGAAGATAGCAGAAAGCAAGAAAAATGTTACCAGAAACAATAATTTCATTAAATAACATAAAACAAATTAAACGATAAAGGCCTAAATTTACCAATCTGTATACAAATTAGACCATTGTCTTATATACTAATTACATTATGTACACTCTGGGGACTAGATACTATGGCCATACTAAGCGGCTGGCCTGCCGTAATGAACAACTATAGGTTTAGAATTTGATGACTTACGTATCCGAACTACTATGATGAACTAATAAAATAAAGCAATTCAATATTAATAGGAAGTAATAATCTGGTATTACTAATATTACGTTCAGTGATGAACTGATAAAATAAAGCAATTTAATATGAACGAGAAGTAGCAACCTGTATCACTAATATTGCGTTCAGTGAACTGATAAAATAAAAATACGCACGATTATTCAATCTCGTCGGTGCCTCCAAAAATAATTAAGAGTGATTGTGTAATTAAGACTAATAAAACTGTGACCTTTTGCAATTGAAGCAAACTCCAATGATGGAACACAGGAATAATTTTATTTAATACTCAAAACGGCGACATACAAGTAAGAAGAGAAAACGTATTCTAAGTATTTAAAAATAAAAATAATTACATTCTCTGTGCGAGAGTCGCAAGCGGCTCTCGAGCCTGCATTTAAAACATTGCCATTAAGATACATATTAACGTTCGTCTATTTAAATTGTACAAAGGATTAGCAACAATATTTAAAACAGTTGCAGCGCCAGGGTGATTTTAGTTTAGGAGAAAGTTTTTTCCGTAGAATCAGATTACATAACCACACCGCGTCACCTTCGTTGAATCGATATCTTATAGTTTTCATTTCGCATCGGATCTTCATCTTCTCCGTCGTTAAGTCGACTCGCTCTTGAGCAAAACTGTGTATTACTTCACACTGTGCCAGATCTTGAATGTACACCTCAAGCGATGAAGCCGCATCCGGAGGGCGACGAAACAAGAGATCGCAATGCAGATGATCGTCCTGAGAAAGAAGCATCTGGGATACGAAATAGCCGGTAGTCTCGTGCACAGCACAGCGATAGGCAGTAAGAACAGGGATAACTTCTGGTCCCAGTCTTGTTCGTTTCTGCAAACCATCAGCGAGATGTTATTAAAGATAGTTCCATTAAACCGGTTTACCATGCCATCTGGCTGTGTATGTAAAGGTGTCGTTTCGTTTTTGTCGATGCCGAGTAGCTTTCAGAGTTCTTCAATTACAGCTGAGGCCCAAATTCTTCCTTTATCGGAATGTAACTGTAGAGGCACTCTGAACCTGAAAGTCCAATGCTGTATCATAACTTCTGCTACTGTGACAGCCTCTTGATCAGGGATGGGATACATTCCAGGCCATTTCGTGAAATAATCATTGACAACGAGGATGTATTTGTTGCCATCAGCAATTCAAGACGTATCTCCCAGAACGTCAAAGGAGATGCGTTCAAAAGGTGCTTCTCGTTATACCTTCCTTTGACTACATTTCTTCGGTTCTTTCGGATCCCCACAAGCATCGCATGATTGGTACCACTTTTGCACATCAGCCCTTGCATTACTCCAGTAGAAGCGCTCTTGAACTCTCTGCAAAGTCTTCATTATTCCGAAGTGGCCTCCAGTTGGACTGCTATGTAATCCTTTAAGAACGTCCAGGATCTTGGAAGTATCAGCTGCCATTGGAATGCTTTTCCATCGTCCGATTCGAACTTGCTGTACAAGGCGACGTTTCGAATACTGAGTGAGTCCAGGAGAGACCAATAGTGTTTTGTTTTAGGACTATAGATTAAAATATCCTGCCAGGTAGGTTTCCTATTCGAAGATTCCATTAAGTCAATTATAGTATTAATGCCGCCGTCTTCCAACTATTCTTTGCTAACTGCTTTGTGACTCCATGTATCTGGGAGTCTGACGATATTGACTTGGTAACTTTTATGTTACGGCCCGTTTTTGACTGTTCATTTCCTGGGACAAAACAGCACTGACACTCTCGTTGCTTTCATTCTGGTCAAGAATAATCGAGAATCGAGCTGAGGATCATCAGGATTACCGAAGATTCAGAAGCTTCCTTCAGTTTGTTAAACGCATTCTCACACTGTTTTGTCCACAAGAACGTTTCGCTTGTTTTCTGTTAGTCTGTAAACGGTTTTGTGATGGAAGAAAAGTCCTTCACAGATCTCCTATAGTAGGTTCGAAGCCCCAAAAACTGCTCCGTTGACAGATATTTTCGGACTTCTCCAGTTTTAACTGCCGACACTTATTCTGGATCCGTACACACACCTTCGAAAGAGATGACACGTGCATAGTTAGTTACTTTGTTGAGAATGGCATCATTACACTCGCCAAACGGTACGAGTAAAAGGCTGACGTCACGTGATGAACTGCTGGGTATAATAGCTTTAGAACATACTAACGAGTCGTAATTGCCTTGTAACCACACGTAGTGAGATGAATATCTGAATGTTTAACGTAGGTTTTTTCTATTTTATTAAATTGTGTTTTGTTATGTTTCATACTATACTCTTTATTTTAGGAGTTACCGAAGTAACGTCGGGTAGACGTTCTTTATTTTGTTAGTACTTTTCAAAGCTAGCCTTTATTGCGAGATGCGCAACACACTTGCTCTCTGAATAATTCACATTTGGCAAGACATAACTTCAGATTGGCTTTCTTCAACTTCCGAAGCACCTCCCTAATACTTTCAAATGTTCTTCAAAAGTTTTCTGGACGAAGGCGTCGTCTAGGTATATCAGACAGACTTTCCAGGAAAGACCTCTGAACACGGTTCTATTGCCAGTGCATTACACAATGCGAACTGCATCACCCTCTTTAGCCAAAGTCCTTGTGTAGTAGTAAATTATGAATTTTCTCGGTCCTCAGGGCGTATCTATACCTGTCAATATACGATCTTTAAATCACGCTTGCTTCCAGAAAGAGCATCCAGAATGTTATTAGCTCTAGGAAGAGGGGCGCTGTATTTCTTTGTGATGTCATTGAACCGGTGATAGTCAACTGAAAATTTAGTTGAACCATTCTTCTTTTTTACCAGGACGATGGGAGAGATTCAAGGACTTGCTGAAAAATCGATAACATCGCTTTCATGCATGTTCTTCAGAAGTTTTCCTACCACCTCCAGTTTAGCAATCGGCAGATGACTTGGATGTTGTTTGATTTGTGGATTATCCCCCGTATCATTTCTATGCTGAGCCAAACTGGTTGGACCTAGGTCAGAAGATGTGTGGGAGGAAACCTTCTGCAATTCTTGAATAACACGTTCGGCAGTATTCCTCTCTTCATCCAATTAAAAATTGTTTTTCCCCAGAAAGTCTAATCTGAATATGCAGTTGTCGGTAATACCTACTACAAATGCCGTGTGATGGTAGGCGGCACGCTCAGACCTGATGCTAACTTTCCATTAAATTCTATTTTATCACCGAACACCCTCTGCTGGGTAATGCAAGGTGACATCCAGATGAGTTTACATTCCAATCGTTGAGCCAAATCATTTCAGATGATGGAAATATTGGCTCCTTTATCGGTGGTCATATTACAAGAGCCTCCATTTATATGTCCCGTGCATTACTGCCGCCACTCTCTGCAGAAAACTGAAGTGTTTTGAAATGGGGCTTGTCAATATCTGGCAACCTCTGATCCGCAAGATGTCCACAAATTTCCTTCCTGCCTCTTTGCTGAGGAGACATCTTATTTTTCATGAGTTGGGATGCCCTGCAATTATTTCGTACGTGGCCCTCACCATCGCCGTTCCAGGACTTTAAGGTCCGTTTGTTGCACTCCTATTCCGCCTCAAGGCATTGATTACCCTGGTTAAATCATCTAGACTAGCAGTCAGTTGTTACACATTCTCCTTGACATGAGCAGGTCCGATTGGATGGCAGTCTCTACGGATTCCTTGCTGAGCTGCCTCTAATTTCATGACGCGCATGGGTCATGCTAATGCGCTTTTTAAATCCTTGACATCCGCCATTCGCAGGGCTTTCTGCACCTCAGGATCCCCGATGCCATTGATGAAGTACTGCAGGCACAGGATTTCCATTGTTTCTGCTTGGCTGTCAAAAAAAGAGATATATGAGATAGCTTTTCAACATTTGACGAGATACTGGAGTGCTTCCATGGGATTCTGTCGGTGAAGATTTTAACTGAAGCCTGCCATATCCTTTTAAACACTTTAAAAGCGCAGCTCCAATGCCCCGGATAGAGCTTCGAAATCTAGCTTCTGCTCTTCGGGCACACTTTGGAGGATATCCGCTGCTTCCGTTCTGAGAGAAGCGGAGAGATGGTAGGAATAAGCTCGGGAATCCCATCCATTTGCGTCCGTCACTATCGAAAACTGAGTCTTGTACACTTACCGGGAGGTCTTACATCATATGTGGATAGCTTTAGAGAGGGATGGGAAGATATGGGTAGGAATTAAAGGCTTCAGAATTGTCTCCTGCTGTAATTATGGATTTTTTTAAGCTGTCAACGGTTTTGGCGATGCAGAAGAAACTCTATAATCGGTTCGTTTTTCGACAGCAGAAACCCTTTCTTTTTCTCCAACTTTATTTTCAACCATGTCGGTTTTGGCTTCCATAGCCTCGAACTTCTTTTCTATTATGGCAGTAATTTCGCTTTTCATTATTTCTTGACCTTCCCACAATCTTTTCCTGGTCAACTTTCATCTCTTCTTTGAATGCAGCAAAAGTTTCCATAAGCTGTCTCAGTCGCTCATCCATCCCTTTTGTCACCGGCATTCAATCCCACTCCTGAGACCAAAAATTGTTTCGTGAGTATGTGTTCGTAAGAGACTGAATGCACACGCAACTGATAATAGCTTGTTAAAATTTATTTTTACCAAAACAAACACTTCGCTGTTGTGGAACTTTACACACAGAAAAAAGAAAAAAAAAGGAGAGAAAAAACATTCTTCCTTTCTTTTCAGAATCATAGAGTCTAATGAGTAGTTAGACTTCAAAATACTCAAAACGTTAAACACAGCGCACCTAAACAGCGAAGCTCGCGCGAAAATCTCAATACTCCAAAGTCTACTGCGAAGTGAAAAACTGAAGACCGATTCTCTCTCCGGTCTTATATAAATTTTCCCCGACCGCCAAGAAATTTGTAGCAACTTCCATTTCTCGAAATTACTGGAAGACATACATGGTTAAAGTTACATATAACGGCCGGATGCTGTTACAGTTAAATATAGGGATGAATTACAGTCGTATGAATTACAGCATCAGTTTAGTTATACAGGGACCAGACTGAAATGTAGACAAATTTGCCGTTTTTTGGTGATTTCTCGCCAAATTTGGCTACAAAAATTAGTCGCCCAAACCGTCATCAGCTTGTTGATATCTCGCCAATTTACCAAGGTAGCCATTTTCATTAATTTTAATTAAACTTGCCCCTGTAATCTTATTTTTCTCGAAGAGCTTCGATCTTCAGATTTTAATGTTACGTTATACAAAAAATACTACAATTTTAAATATAACTTCACTAAAATTATTTACATACACTGCTCGACATTGAAAATGCAACGCAAAGAAGGACTGGTCAGAAATTTTTAGAATAGACACACGTCACTGAATTAAGCGAATGATGTGAAATGGGCAGCTCTCCGACGCACGTGAAGTAAGATATAAGGGAAGGAACATGCAGAATAGGCAATATTCGTGTCGTTATTTCTGCCAGACGAATTATCGAAGAAAGTTGGTTTTTGTCCCGGAGAATACGTGTAATAGGAGAGAATGCCAGGCCGCCATCAACGAAGTCACTTCCAGCAGATAGACGATTTTACGAGGGGTATGGTGGTATGGTAATGTAATGTAACGATGCGACGGGTATGGTGATCGGACTGAGAAGGGCGGGTTGGTTCTTACGTCAAATGGCAGCTGATACCCACATGGATGCGAGCACGGTGTATCGGCTATGGCGAACATGGTTGGAACAAGAGAATGTGGGAAGAAGGAGAGGTACAGGGGCAGCCAGAGTGACGTCAGCACGCGTGGATCAACGGATCCGCCGACAAGCTGTGGCGGTCCGGCGAGTCACGTGTACCGCGATTCTGCAGCATGTGCAACATACCCTGGATGTTCCCGTGTCGACGAGAACCATCTCCCGTCGATTGGTTGAACGTGGCCTGCACTTACGGCGTGCGTTAAGGAGACTGCCATTGCCCCACAGGATAGACGCCAACGTTTAGAATGGTGCCGGCTGGAGTGATGTGGATGACAGAATGGCGAAACGTCGTGTTCTCAGATGAGTCAGGCTTCTGTTTATCCAGTGACAGTCGCCGCATACGTGTGTGGCGTCGACGTGGAGACAGATCTAATCCGGCAGTAAGTGTGGAACGCCCCACAGCGCGACAACGTGGCATAATGATTTGGGGCGCTATTGCCTACGATTCCAGGTCACCTTAGTTCGTATTCAGGGCACTATAACGGCCCAACGATGCTTGGATAATGTACTGCGGCCGGTGACAATCCCCTACATTCAGGGGCTGCCTAATGAAATTTTTCAGCATGATAACGCCCGACCACACAGTGCTCGCACCTGCCAACATGCTCTGCAAGGTATACAGATGCTTCCCTGGCCACCGTACTCTCCAGACCTGCCACCAATCGAACATGTGTGGGATATGATTGGACGCCGTTTGCAAATTCTGCCCCTGCCTCGTTCAGAAGACGAACTGTCGCAAATGCTTGAAAGGGAATGGAGAGCCATCCCTCAGGAGACCATCCGCACTCTTATTGACTCTGCGCCTAGACGTGTTTCTTCGTGCATCGCTGTCCGTGGCGGTCCTACATCTTACTGAGCCGACCCCGTTCTCGCTCTGTGTTCTGACTATCATTTTGGAATAAAGATCACTTATTGCTGCTTGCTGTCTCTTTTTTTTCCAAATTTCATCACTTTCTGACCATTCCTTCTGGTGTTGTTGCATTTTCAATGTCAAGAAGTGTATATACAAAAACTAGCAACACTATTTTTAAAAACAATTATCTAAAATTGTATAAGTGTTTGTGATTTAAAAAAAAAAAAGGAATCAAATATAAAATATGATCATTTTGGTTTTCAAGTATCATTTTACAGTTTCATTCCACAGAATTTTTTGGGGGGTTTCCTCGAAACATTTAAAAAACTTTTCGGGATAATTTTCTTTATCATCCTATACTCATAAAATTTCAGATTTAATGCGTTCTAATAAATATTTCTTAATAAAAATGTATTTAGAAACCAGTTTAATTTATGATCTGTGTTAATATGAGATATGACTGTATTACAACTACAGAATTTAAGTAATCACTCTCGACTTTTTATGACAAACTAATTTCTCATTTAAATGTGTTAGTCTCTTTTTATGCATGTTAGGAAAGCACAGTGAAAACGTCAAAATAATAACGCAGTCCTAAATACGCTTTAGCACAAAAAAAAGGTTTGGTTTATTTGATTATGGCAAAGCATTCGCGGGCTATCTGCCTAACGGAAAGGATGCCCTCATGGACGTCTTCCTAAGGGAAACTGGCTTGTATAACAGGTTACATAATGTGGAAAACCACAAAAAGCCCATGCAGCCAGCCCATTCACCGGTAGCCCTGAAGCTGCCTAAGGGTACCAGTGTTCAGCGACTTTACCGCTCGGCCGCTGGTAGGCCTCACCAAAAAAAAACACCACCTTTGTTCACGTTTTTAATAATAATGTTGTTTATTCATCGTTAGAAAGGGGAAAATACTGCAGGAAAACAAGTTTGAATAATTCATTTCAAGAAAAGTTTTATTTTCTTTCTGAAATGAACTGCTTTCAGAAAGTGATTTATTTTGCTAATTTAATGCTTTTGGTAGAAAAGCTATTTTATGAGTAAAAATTGCTTTAATGTGGTAAAACGGTAATTGCATTGCATAATGTTAGACTGTTGAGGAAAATAATTTAGATCATTTTCTTCCTGATGCCAACTGCAATTGTGGTCTTATTACTAACCGATGCTTGGGCTCCCAGTCATTCTGGATTTGCAAGCACGTTAAATGATTACTTTTATATCCTCTTTTGTGCAAATAAAAGCAATAAAATTACTATATACACTTTGAAACTCAAGGAAAGTAGATATGTTGATTTAAATCGCAACACTATCGATACATCAGTGCTGACACTAACACAAATATTGAAACAGAAAGGATTATGACCTTACCGATTTCTGCAATAAATTTGATTTATCGTTTCTAGATAGAAATATCTCCTTCGAAAACTCTACTATAATTAGAATGAAGACTGCGAAACTATTTTAGACTGAGTAAACTAACAATGATGAAAGAATTAACTGATACTGCATATGATAGTAGCAAAAGCGTTTTGACAAAAAAGTAGAGAAACATATGAAACGATTACATCGAACATCAAACTTCGGCTGAAAGAGAATCTTCTTCATAAAAATCAGCTGCAAACTTACTATGATTGTTCAGTCAACCATATTATCTTAAAAAATGTAAAACATTGTTTGAAATTTATTTCTAAGGCTCACTTACAGACATTGAACAACATTTACAAAATTTGAAATGACAGCAAATTTTATACAGACTCATTGCAAGACTAAATACTAGCTCTTTGATTGTAAACCCATAGCTCAAATTTAAGAAATGAATACAGTACAAAGTCTGAAATCCCGACGTCCAGCATCCGTCCAAATAAGTAAATAAAATAACCAAGCCTTTAAGTCTAGGAGCGGAGAATAAAATACTTAACACAATGAAGCAGGCGTAAATGCGATTTTTTTTCTCCGACAATTCCTTTTATCAAACATCTACTGGCTAGGGTGTCGCGTCCTGGCCAGTAACAGCACATTGATTGACGTTGGCCAGGACCACACTTTTTTACATTCCCTATGCGCGGGAAGGCAAGCGAAAGGGCTGGCACTACGCATATTTCCGTCAGTTGGAATTTCTGCGGGTACTTAATTCTGCTACCCCGTACCTCCCTAAGTCCTAAATACACTTACGTTTGTGAAAATTGCAACACCATGAAGGACTTACGCGAGTGAGCTGAAATTTTCAGGAAATGCAAAGTAGCGCATGATATGCAAATGATTAGAATTGCAAATCCGTAGCGCATGCGTATGCTGAGCAGCGCCCTCTGAACGGCTGATGGATCCGAATAAATAGACGGCTGTAGCGAGGCGTGTATGGTTATCGGTGGTTATCTGCTAGTGGTAAACGTTAACTCAATCTGTACTTATGCCTCGTCGACGAAAGAGAGC